>JAJOZX010000939.1:450000-535000 GCA_023014485.1 Bathynomus jamesi
TCCCCCGACACCCCATCGATTGTCGGAGGGAGGACATTTTTGACACCCCGTTTGATTCTTAACAAATTTCCAAAATTTTTTATTATCGTTGTTTATGCGAGCTTCACAGGCTTTTGATGCTCGAATAGACTCTTCTTCCTGTTCACATCGCCTTTTGGCCGCCTTATACTGACCCCTACTTCTACACATATTCATGTATACTGGTCCTAATCTGGGTCTACCATGAATGCACCACAAATCATAGGCGTCTTTCGATTCCCTCTTCAGGAGGGCAATAAAATCATTCCATCCAGGAATAATCTTAGTATGATACTTGTAAGATTTAATCAGGGGGCTTCCTGCTTCTCTTAACAGGGATATTATCTTACTATAATACTTATCTATGAGTTTACAGTGAGAATCATTTGAGCAAGGATTATTACAGGCAAGGTGCAAAATTTCTAAATTATTAAAGAGGTGACTTGTTCTGTCTTTGTATTCTATTCTCTGCTGCATCGTAACATTGGACCAATCGACGCGATTATTCTTACCTATTGAGTTCTTGTTAAGTCGTGTTGCGCATAAATTGGTAACGTTAATTAATATTTCTAATGGTCTATGATCAGAAAGAAGGAAATCATGCAGAATATGAACTCTAACAATTCGACCCTTTAGATTATTACTTGTGAGACAATGATCAATCCACCTGGTGGTACCACTCATATCACTAACGTATTTAAAATTACCACTGGCTACCCCTAATACATCTACATCACTTATACTTAAATTGGCCGACTCCCACATGTTACCCAATTCTACAAAGAATTCCGAGTTCACATGTGCGTTAAAGTCCCCCATTATTATAGTGAGAATATTTGGAGTTTTCTGATAATGACTTAATTTTATACAGCAAATCAATGTATTCATCTAGATTACTGCAGTTGTTATATGGTAAATAGCAGTTTACAATTAATATGCAATCATTGTTCACTTGTAATTCAATGCCTAACAACCTTACATTATCGCTTGTTAAATTTTTTATATGTTTTGACAAATTTTTTCTTATTAAGAAAGCAACACCACCAAAAGGCCTACCCTACATTAATTCATCTGACAAGTCTACTGCTGATGACGCATGGTACATAAAGTCATCATGGATGGTAGAGAGGAATTTTAGCTCTTGCTTAGGTAGCCAGTGCTCCTGCAGGAGTATCAAATCTGCACTGTCGCAAATTTTATGAACATCTACAGTTGAATTCCTCACTGACCTTACATTATATGAGACTATTTTCAACAAGTTATCCGCCATGACTGATAGAGAATTCATTATTAGTAAAATTATTATTATTGTACACAGTACAACTTTCAAGCATTACCGTTAGGGCGCCTATTATTATTATTATTATTATTATTATTATTATTTTGTCTGTTATCAAATCTCCTGTAAAAGTGAATAAACTCCTTAACAATAATACCGTCTGGCCATTAACTCATATTATGCGGGTTGAAATGCACATTTACACCTTTAATTATTACTTTAAATGAGTTATAATACGGAGATTTCGTGTTTAGTTTATTAACTATCAATATACTCTGTTCACCAATGATTTCTTCCATCATGTGTCGAATATCGCTTGCTTCGTTTGAGTGCTGAATTCGCGACACAAAGAGGGTGAGATTCCCCTTCGGTGGCCACACCGCGGAGACCGGTTGAGGAAACCTTCAGGAAGGGCGCATGTTAACAGTTACTCACCCGTCGTCCTCCTCCTCGATCTGCCTGAGGCAGGTTTCGCCTGCCTGGGGGATGGGTGGCACAACCTTTGGGGGATAGGAGGCCCCTCCCTTACTCTGTGGCTTGGTGAGGGTCTGTTAGCGGTGTTTATAAACTGACGGCCGCGCGTGCCCCTCCTTCTTCTTCGGTGGGAGGGGGGGGAAGGAAACTGCGCACCGAGCGAGGCGTAATCGAACACCTCTCCTCTGCAGTGGGAGGCAGGGAAGAGGGCAATGATCAGGGCCGTTTCTGGCCATTAGCGGGCCCTAAGCAGTATACCCACTTGAGGCCCCACCCCTCCATCCATCAACTCACGCCTGACTAGGGACTACATCACCTCAGCACACACATACACACATACAAAAAATGGCTGTGTTAATAAAAAACAATTATGAAACAATTTTAATGAAACATTTATGTCCAAAACAACAAATATGTACTTTCAGAAGACAAACAAAAAATACTCTTCATGAAATTCCTGAAAATTAGCTTATACATTATTTAGAATAAATGACAGAAATATGTATAAAATATAATGCAATTATCAACTACCAAGCAATTACTAACTCTACGATACAATCGTGTAATAGCTAACAGTTATACAGAACAGTTTGTATCTTCAAAATATTTGCCTCCTAGATTTTTTCTGGGCGAAATCATCACTAACATCATCATATGAAATCTCCCTGCCAACGCCTCCACATTCATTTCCTCACATATGTCCCTAGCTACGACTTGTGCTGCAACAAAACCTGTGTTTCTGTAGCTGGTGAGTGAGTCTTTTGTTTTTGTGAGGAGGTTGACTGCCACATCAAACTTCATTGTAGAAGACTGCAGAAGTTTGCTCAAATGGTTAACTGGATGAAGAATGTCATACCATACTACTGTGCAAATCTGAAAGCGATAAGACCCTACCTCCTCTGCAAGTGCTTGTGCTTCAGTCCTGGCTATGGCATCTGTGGCATTGTTTCTGACTTCCAACAGGGCCTCTCTGATGTTGTGGCTCTGGTATCGCACAGCCTCAATGCTCTTAAGCCGGCTCTCCCACCTGGTTTCACTCCAAGACTTAAGTGTTATGTTCACGTGCTTCTTTAGGATTGTCCATCTCTGTGTAGCTGCTGCAAAAAGGTTGTACAATTTTTTACGTTGCCAAAGAAGCTGAGGGCATTTGTCGAAGCCTTAGCTGCATCAGCCACTACAAGATTCAGAGTGTGAGCCCCACATGGAAAATAGAGTGCACGACAATTATTCTCTAATAACCTTTGTTCTTGCCCTTCAATTTCGCTCCGTTTTCATATGACTGTCCTCTGCAGTCATCAAAGTGAATGTTCAGTTCATCTAGTCTCTTCAGAATCAAAACTGATAAACCCAGGCCTGTACTTTCTGAAGCCTCAAGAAAGCCCAAGAAGTATTCTTTTATTTCTGGTACTTCACCCATTTTAATAGTTCTGATAATAATCGACATCTGTTCTTGGTGGCTTATGTCTGGAGTGCAGTCTAAAATGAGTGAGTAATATTTAACTTGTTTTATTTCTGCAACAATGGCATCCAAGATCTTCCCACTAATGGACCCAATGAGCTCATTTTGAATGATGTTTCCTAGGTAACTTGAATGACTATATTGGCCACTTTTGACTCTGCTGATGTGTTGTTTCATCACTGGATCAAATTTGGCAAGCAGCTCAACCTTCTTCAAGAAGTTGCCATTGTCTCGATTGTACAATGTAGAGGAAGACCCCCTGAAAGCAAGGTTTCTCTCTGCCAGTGATTGGATTATACTTACAAGACGTGTGAGAACATCTCGCCAGCGTTTTCGCTCTACCTCCATTAATGACATTTCAGTTTGGTCAATGGTCCTCCCAGTTTTTAGCCGCAGTTCCAGATCCTTCCATGTTGCCATGTTATCTGCATGTTCTGAACTATTTTCATGGCCTTTCAGAAGCGAACCAACGTTTATCCAGTCTGAAAGTCCATCCGTAATTAGTTTGTACGACTTCCTTGAAAACAACTTGCAGCAGAAGCAATAAAGAGCATCATTCCTTCTAGAGTACATCAGCCAGCTTCGCTTTATTTTTTCCCCATTAATTAATGTTCTGTACATGTAATGGTGATGAACGCTTCTACCGTCCTCTCTTTTAGGGAATGTGAAATCTGGACTGATTTGAAATGGTCCTCGAGACATCAGATCTGTCTTCAAGGCATCTGACAGGGCAACTGGCCAGTCATACGGATCAAGCGGTGGAGCAGATCTTGGTTCTTGTTGCTCAGTATAAATGCCTGTGTGTGGTGTTTGAAGCTGAACAGAAGATGGGCCACTTGTTGGTTCATCAGGCTGTACTTCTACTGGTGTTTGAGGTTGCATAGAGGATGGTCCTGCTGTTGGCTCATGATGCTCATCAGGCTTTGCTGAGGATGGCTTTTCCAAATATTTCAGTAGTGCTCCTGAGAAGAACATAACATTACATATTCTGTTAATTTTTGCTAAAATACTCTTCCTTATCTTGTTTGATAATTGATCTGTGTGAACAGAATTTGAGGTGATGTGATCCATTAAATTTCACATTTCGAAATATTATAAATATTACAGAGATTAGCTTACTCTACACGATTCCTGAGCACTTGCCTAGCTTGATGGCCTACCTAACCTAGTTGCCTGAACTGTAATCATAAGAATATACAAGTGGCACATCTCACCTGTGCTACTGGAAAGCTTCTCTTCCTCTATTTTCTTCTTTTTCCGTTTTTCAGCTCCTGATGGATAATGTCGTTTCATTTTCCAAGATGCACGAAGTCACATCTAGTTAACCACAACTAATCTGCTAAATAATAATAATCATAATTATAATGATGATGATAATAATAATAATAATAATAACAATAATAATAATAATAATAATAATAATTGTTATAATTGTAACGTTAATCAAATACACTCAAATAATCAGACCATTTAGGTTTCAACCAACAAAATTCAAATTATCTGAAAAAGATGAGAAAAGAATTAATAGACTTGAAAACATAACGAAAATAATCCTAGGTTTTAAAGTGTTACAAAATCTCTTAATAATTAGTAAATTAGTGAAATAATGTTTTACAATACTAGAAAAATTAAGCATTTAAGAAAGTATAAGCATATAGTAAGAATGAAGTTAAATAATATAGAAATAAGATCTCACAATAGTTATTTACACATAACGACCAAAACTTTTCGTTTGTCTCCGTTTTGTCACATTTGTCTCATACAAAAGCTTTAATTAATACGACAATAATAATAATAATAATAATAATAACAATAATAATAACTTCAGCTATATTCCTATTCTTGCCTGTCTAGGGGCCCCCTAGTAGCAGCGGGGCCCTAAACGGCCGCTTCGTCTGCTTATGCCAGGAAACGGCCCTGGCAATGATGCCTCGTCTCTCGGCATTGGACCGTCCCTGTTCCTCATTGTGAAATTGGGAACAGGGGTCCTTTCCTGAGCGGGAGAGGGGTTGACCTCCACCGCTGCATGCTGCGTTTCCTCCCCACCTTCAGGGGGGAGTTGGAGGCGGGGATTTCGTTTCCCTCGCTGCCCGACGCGCTTCTTGGAGATCTGGCTTGCTGAACTACTTCCGAGTAATTGGGCTTCGGGAGGAGCGTCTCTTTCAACGCATCTAACTCTGACCGGAATTGTTCTAGCGAAATCGCGTTTTTCTGATTTGACACCACGTGTTGGTGTTTCAGTTCAACTACCGACTTTTGTACCTCATTATATTGTTTGAGGAGCACCGAGACGTCTACGTCACCAATAGAGATTACCGGAATTCTATGGAAGTTAGTAACGTAAAAGGTAATATTGTTCTCATTATCCCGGAGGGTCGACACTTTATTTATAATGTCTTTCAGGGTATTCTCGTTTCTAGAATTACCTCTACGAGTTAGGAGGGTAGCACTAAACAGGGTGTTTACTTGTACCCTCGCATGTTTTATTTCTTCTGAATCATAAAATCATGATAGACGGATACAAGAAGGTCTGACCTAATATGATCTACTTTGCCAAATATAAAACATAACATTGGATTTTCTACAAGATTTACAGCAGACGACCCCATTGTATCTGTAACTTAGAAATATATATATATAGAGGGTATCCCATAAGTCCGGCATCATAGGAGAAATTCATATTTTTCTATTTCTACAAACCATAATTCATATTTTTCTCTTTCTAAAGGCCATAATGTCTGTGAGCAAGGAAGAACGAATCCAGATAATTCTACTCATAGGAAACCGGAGTCAAAGAGAGGCCGCTGCTGAATTTAACAGACTGCATCCAGACCGCGAGCTAATAACACAGAGTTGTGTTAGCAGACTTGTTGCAAAGTTTAAGGAAACAGGATCCATAGAAGATAAACCACGCAGTGGACCTTCAAGGAGGTCCACTGACGATGATATAGCGACTGCTATCCTGGCTCATTTTAACAGAAGTCCCAATAAATCCCTTCGGCGCTTGTCCGCCGAGACAGGAGTGTCGAAAAGTAGCATCCATCGCATTCTTCAGGCTCACAAATGGCATCCATATAAACTTCAGATCCTACAGAAATTAAGCGAAGATGATCCCGACCGGAGGATGGAATTTTGTGAATGGGCTACGGAACAATATGCTCGGGATGCCAATTTCCCGTCCACCATTCTGTTCAGTGACGAGGCTGTATTTTATGGAAATGGTGAGGTAAATCGACAGAACACCCGCTACTGGTCTCAAAACAACCCTCACTGGTATACCTCTTCAAAGGAACAAGGTGCATCTCGGGTGATGGTATGGTGTGGCATTTGGAAGGATCGCATCATAGGCCCCCTCTTTTTCGATGAACATGTCACTGGAGGCATCTACCTACGTATGCTCAAGGAAGAAGCATTTCCCAGTGTCTTGAACGAAGAAGGAAATTTCCCAACATGGTTCCAGCAAGACGGCGCTCCTGCACAATACAGCACCCAAATAAGGGAATACCTGTACCAACAATTCCCTGGTCATTGGATAGGACGTCGAGGGCCTGTGGAATGGCCAGCTAGAAGCCCAGATCTCACGCCACTAGATTTTTATCTCTGGGGCCACTTGAAAGCGCTGGTATACGCAGAGAAAATTAGGAGTTTTGAACATTTGCGGCAGCGCATTATTGGGGCATGTAACACTATTACTCCTGACATCATTCACCGTGTGCTTGCTGACTGGGTATCACGTCTGAATTTGTGTATTGAAAACAATGGTGGACATATTGAGCACGTTCTGTAAATAAAAGCTTTTGTTTTGCCTTTTTTTATTATTTTTCCTATGATGCCGGACTTATGGGACACCCTGTGTATATATATATATATATATAGATGGGATCTCTTTCCATGATTTTACATCGCATGCGGGCATTCTCAAACATGTGATGTTGGTTGGTATTTCGATCAGCGGGGAAAATCTCGGTAGCAGATGGATGGTTCTTTATGGAAAATCTCGATCGTGCGAGACCTCGGTTATCGAGATCCTCGGATAGCGTGGGTCCACTGTATATAGGGATATATATATATATATATACATATAATCCAGTAACTACTGGTTGAATCGTTGTTATCACAGCTTATCTCGACCACCATTCTCCTTAATTTCCACAAAACGAAACGCAAAAAACTTTTGTTGTTTTTAATAATTCTCTACTAGTACAGAATGAACTGCAAGTATTTTCTTAATAACAGTTGCGTATTTGTCTCGTTTTATATTATATAAAGAATTATTTATAAAACGAGAAAAATCTGTAGGTTCCCCATTTCAAGGAAGTGTAAGATAATATTACATTATTAAATGATGTATTCCTCTATGAACAGTAACTTTCAGCTAAATTAATCTATTAGCGGATGATTTTCGTCCATACCAGCAATGAAATCCAAATCTGAGAGTAAATCTAGATGAATGGTGACCTCTGATGAGAAAGCTTAGAAATAAAATAAAGCACACACACACACACACACACACACACACACACACACACACACACACACACACTACAGAAGACTGAAAAAAGTAAACAGAACCGTTTGTTTCTCTGCAAAGTTATTTGATATGACAATTATTGAATCACTATATCTAGAATCGTATTGCTTTCCCTTTTGCATTATGTAAAACTCACACGTTCGAGCATTCCATTGATAAATTTTGCTATTTGTTTTTGAGGTAATGTAGTCCATTCATCTTTTTATGGCCTTCACGAGGTTTCTCCTGGCTACAATCTTCAGTTGCCGCTTCCTTTAATGTCCAATCCAACATGTACTACTCATGTTCTATTGTATTCATATCCGGGGGTTGAATTGGCCATGGAAGACGTTCATGTTACGGAAGATATTGTAGACACCAATCGACAAGTGAAGTACTCCGGGGGTGGACGTTAAACAGAAGATAGGAAGTGCTATTTCTCCTGTCACTGTTCTCCTTAGTTAATCTTTTTCCATGTTTCGTCTACCCTGGGAGCAGTCCAGCATGCTCTCAAACACACAATTCTCCCCCTATTCCTCACTAAATATACATGCAATTTACACATTATATGATCTTTTCAAAATTAATAAAAAAATGGGATCAACTTGAAAAGCCTCGGAATCCTATGGGGAGGGGACCATAAATGTCCCCACTTCTGGCTCTCCCGGTGCTGATGCCGGGAAAGCAGACCCGGGCATGGGTCTGGGTCTGCTATCGCCCATTCGAGATGTTCTGAGCCTCTGCCTGATTCACTTTTCATAAACTTCTGCAACATTCTTGGCCTTTTCTCAAATTTCACTGACATCCCTAGTGAACTAGCTTACAACTTTGATTCGTCAGCCAACTTGCTTCTGCTGCTTGTGCAAAGTCTTTGAGAGGATGGTCAACAGGAGGCTTCTTCTTTACCTGGAGGATTGCTCTCTTTTAGATCTCCACCTAAGTGGTTTCCGCAGGGGCTTTTCCCCTTATGATACACTTACCTGGAATGTGGTGTACGGGAGACTGCCTTACTGGGTGAATACCTTGTGGCTGTGTTTCTTGATATCTCCAAGGCATTTTACTCAATCTTGCATCATGGTCTTCTGCTTAAATTACACAATCTGGGACTGCGTGGCCATTTAGCTAACTTTATTGCCAACTTCTTGGTGCACAGACGTATATCAATATAGTCTGATAACCATCTCTCAGAGACTTTTGAGAGTGAGACAGGGGTTCCTCAAGGCAGTGTACTTAGCCCCACACTCTTTCTGATTATGATCAACATCTTCTTCGCTGCACCCCCTTCTGTCTCATACTCCATGTATGCTGATGATTGTGCCTTTTGGGTACCTTCAGGTGACCTCCATGAGGCCTTAAAATATGCTCAGGACATGCTAGACGCTTTAAGTGACTGGTCTCATGACTGAGGATTGAACTTTTCTGTTGCAAAATCAAAGTATATGGTCTTCACCAAACGCCCTATTCTTGACCATCGTCCACTACACTTAGACTCCTTTCCCATTGCTCGAGTAACTGAATATAGATTTTTAGTGGTGGTTTTCGATCAAGGTCCCACATTGACTCCATCAAAAATCGGTGTAGCAAGCCTCTTTCTATCTTGGGATATCTCTCCAACACGACGTGGGGATCCTGCAGGGATACCCTACTCTGGCTGTACAAAGTTCTGGTTCGATCAAGAATTGACTATGGAAGTTTCTTATATTCCCCTGCTGCTTCTTGTCATCTCCTTAAATTAGATAGGCTCCAGTATCAAGGCATTCGACTTGCTGTGGGCGCACTGCGCTGTACCCGGGTGGACCTCCTGGAAGCAGAGGCTCTTATCATGTCTTTACAATTTCGCCTTTTATTGTTGGGTCTTCGTTATCTTCTCCGCACCTTCAGCATAGCTCATCACCCTGTCCGCCGGCTGTACTTGGATTTTTACTTGTTCCAATTTTATCTGCAACGCCTCCATCTTTTGCCCTTCATTGCTGCTGCTCAAAGGATTTTCTCTGCTTTTAACATTTCTGCTCATGAGCTACACTCCAGCGGCTGTTCCCCCTCTATTTGACAACTCCATTCCCTTTCAATTATGACCTCTTTAAGTATTCAAAGTCTCAGTAGCCTCTGTTGTCATAAAAAATCATTTCTTTGCCCTCATTGAATCCTTACCAGCCTCCCAATTTATCTACACAGGTGGTTCTAAACTTCTAGATGGACAAGCAGCATCTACCTTTGTCATTGACAGTCACCACATCTTGGCAGCTGCCCTCTACCTGTGGCATTTTTACGGCAGAACTTTATGTCATTTTTCGAGCAGTTCAGTACATTTCTCGCAACCTGCTGCATCATCACAACTTTGTTATCTGCTCTGATTCCTTCTCCGCTCTGGAAGCCCTGAAAAGAAACTCTTTTCCACATTTCCTCATCCACCGAATTTTACGGTTGCTACATTTGCTTCCCAACCATATCTCTATAATCTTCCTGTGGATACCGAGCAATGTGGGTATCCCAGGAAATGAGGCTGCTGACATTGCTGCCAGGAATGCAGCGATCTTTGGCTCTCGAGTACTGCTCAAACTGTCTCCTCGTGAGGCACAGGCCCTCCTCCAGCCTCATGTCCAGAGTTGGAGGCAGGAGGTTTGGAATTCACTTCCTGCCCCTTATTCTACAGCAGCCCCTTCAATTCCTCTCCATTCGCCATCACCTAATTTATCCCGACGAGAACAGGTGATCCTGGCTAGGCTCCGCCTTGGTACTTGTCGCCTTACGCACCAGCACTTCTTCACTTCACCGATAGCCCTCCTGCTTTTAGTCACCCTTGTCATGTCTCACTTACCCTCTCCCATGTAATCCTTGAGTGTCCAGCATATAATGCTGCCCGTTTGCGTTTCCGGACTGTGTGCCGAGATCTCACTCTACCCTTTCAAATAAGTTCCATTCTCAGCCCATACTTTCCTCCTCATTCTGTACTCAGCTTTCTGATGGAGTCCCAATTGTATGCATTCATTTAATTTTATTTCTTTATTTATTTATTTATTAATTTTTTTAATTTCTTTTCATTTTCCATCTATATGTAGCTAGAGGCCCTCTTTTCAAGCGCCACAGAGTCGGCTCTGTGGCTGAAGAGGTGATGGGTCTCTTACTCTCCTGTCCTTTTTTCCCCATTTATTATGCCCTGAACACTTGTGATTAATTCTCAACCTCGCAGCATATACTGTCTCCGTTCTGGTGTTAATAACCCATTGGGTTGGTGCACTATTAAACTTCATCAATCAATCAATCAATCGTCAGCCAGACTCCTTACTGAGCGGACGCATTCTCTGGGCTCTCTGATATTGTTTCTACTTTTGGATATTGCCGATAAATTTAATGTTGGAAAGTTTTGAATTTTATATACTTGCGTTTATATTCACGTTGTTATAGTTAAGTAACTGAGTATTAGTGGTTTTTAGCGATTTAGAAGTTTTTATAGCGTGCCGGCTTAATTTAATTTAAACTTGTGACGATTATAAACGTTAACTACCTTAACTTGCGCGATGCCGTCGCAGAAAGTGTCGTGAGCTAGGTGTGCGGTTAATCGGTGGTATACTGATTTTAAAGATTACAACAGCGGTCCGATGGTGATTACCGAGAGATCGGTTTGTTTCTTTTGTGAGTTAAGCGAAGAGATAGTTGATTTAAAACGTAGTGTACGCGAAGTGACTGAAAGACTTGCAACGCTTGATGAGGGCAGGGGTAGGCCTACATTTGACGAAGGAAGAACCTATACTAACGTTGAAGACGTTAGTAAGTTGAAGGGTGAGGTTAGGAACCTAGTTTCTAGTATAGGTAGCTTATCGGGAAGGTTAGACAGAGTTGAGGAAGGCGTTAAGGTTGGTCCGAGATTAGTAGACGGGGAGGGATTTAGAGTAGTTAAGGGTGGAGCTAGGCGATGTACGTTAGGTGATAGGAATCCCCCCCCCTATCGAGGTTTCGAACCCTTTCGCCCAGTTGGATAGAGATGTGAACGAGGGGGAAACGATTTTAATTGGGGACTCCTTAGTGCGTCATAGGGATAAGGAGATCGTTGAACGGAATCCAACCAAGAGGAGGAGGATCTGTCTACCAGGGGCCAGGGTTGACACAATTAGAGACGAAGTAGATAGGATTGATGTTGTCTCCCGTCATTCGATGTTGGTGACGATGGTAGGGTAGGGCGGGTCGTACTCAGGTGACAACATGAATCTGAAGGAAATCCTACCATCAGGGGTGTCTAAATTATGTGTTTTTACATGGGGAATTCAAATATGAGCTTCTTTTTTGGATAGGATAACTCTAACCTACATCATTTTGTATTTCTAAATTGCCAATTTTACCCTTTTGAACCCCTTTATAATATATTAAAAGATATAAGGTAAATCATTTATATTGACAAGGCCAAATCAACTTTACATATATTTATTAATAGGTGAACTGCATGTATATCACTGGATATAATTACAAAGATCATTCTCCTGACATCTTGAACTTTGCCAGGTTGCACAAATCCTGCTTTGACTCAGACTTGGACATCAGCTTCCTGCTGGTCTCCTGAGCCCTGATCCCTCCATCCCTCTTTTCCTGTGAGAAGTACTTAGCAGAAGCCTCAGTCACCATTTTAACAACCCTCTCAATGCTTTGTGTGTGGCAAGGCCAGTTGCGCACCTCCATGGGGGTGTTGATGAAGTTTTTCACCTCTGAGGTGCTTAGAGAGCAGGTGAGAGGTGGCTCTGACGCACCTTCTGACCAGCTGATCAAGTCACCGATGCTGGAAGCATCACAATTGATGTCAGGTGTCCTTCTGCTCCTAACAGAGGAGTCCCCCAGCTGAGTGTCCGGGTCCCCTCTCCCCTGATGGCCAGGATTCTCTCCACCCCTTCAATCCTTCAATCCTCTCCTTCTGATCCTCAGAGCAGAGTAGTGTTTGGAGGATGACTTCACTGTGGGCATACCAAGCAGATCTTCTCACAGTTGGCATCACAATATCCAGCACCTCCTTTCTCTGGGACTTGAGGCAGTCCAGCTGAAAGAGGATGTGCCTAGGCCCTTCGATCCAGGAGTGCTTGACCTTCACGTTGAACCAACATGGGTAATACACTCCAATGATGAATTCCACAATGAATTGCAGAATCTTCAGGTTCTTTCCTTTAAGTCCGTGCTTTGACACCCAGAGCCTGAGAAGTCTGTTCGCTGTGGTGAGCCAGCGGCTGTGGTTTACTGGTCCTATCTCTAACAGAGCCAGCCCTGCAGGAAGTACTCCATCCTTGACTGCACAGACAATTTTATAGCCATAGTATTGATCAGTTGAGAGATCTTGAGTGACCTTGTCAGGAAGCTTGATCAGTGGAGGGCCAACAGAGATTCGGGTGAAGTTTGGATTGATATCAAGTCTGTAGCAGAATCAAGGAGCTTTCCTATTGGCCCGGATAATTTTTGTCTGACAGAGTAGGGCCATCAAGGTCAACAATGAGATGGTGCAGGGGAAGTTCAACAGTGTGCAGGTTGGACACCAACCAGACCAGCTTTCTCCCCAGGTGCAGCTCCAGCTTCCGCACTACTCCAGCTTTCACACCAGTGTTGACATTTGTTGAGTCTCCTCCAATGGCCAACAAGGTCTTATCATAACCCCTCTCTTTCAGCCAGGCAAACAGGACCTTAGCAATCTTCTCCGCATGTGACTCCTCTTTAGTTGCTTTCTCTGGGGTAAAGTGGAACAGATAGTAGCTGCCAGGCTCACTAACAACACTATAGTGTTCTTCCTTGATCTTTGCGGGAAAAGATTGGTCACTGCCCTCAGCTTCCATCATCACATTGGTCAGGTCAATCCGCCCATCAAAGAGGATGCAAGAGATCCCCCCTCCTCCTGCACTTCTTCTCGAACTGTTCCCCCAGCTCTCTCATCAACTTCTCCTGTGCTCTCTTGACCTTGCTCTTATCAATCACTTACTTGTATTGTCTTCTGTGATGATTCCTGCGTCAATCAGAGCTGCTGTTGCTATCGCTGCAGTTGGCCTCAGCCCTATGCCATACCTTACACTAGCAAGGGCGATGTTTTGAATCTCATCATAGTTTTTCTGTACCTTTGCCGAAGCTGCTGGCTCAGGGTCAGTTTGAGGGAAGAGCTCAACTTCAGGAACAAACTCATCTTCATCACCACTTCTCTCCAATTCCAGATCCTCATCACCATCTGCCAAAAATCTCTTAACATCCTTCCTGGCTGCCTTCTCTGCTACTGCAGCACTTTCCTCCTTGCTCCTTCTCCTTTTCTCTGCCTTCCTTTCCATCCACTGCCTTTTCAATGTCCTCACCTGTCTCTTGTGCTCTGGTAGATCAGGACCCCCTATTTGGTAGGGTCCCTTACTTCCAACCTTAAGTGGAATGGCACACCTTTTTATTTGAGTATTTAAATATTATTATTATTATATGAATTACATTATATGTGTTTATATGAATTAGTTAGAACAATGCTCTATGAGAGATAACGTGAGCAGCCATGATAGAAAACGTGAGAAGACATATTCTGGGGTAACTACAATAGTAAAATAATCAACAATTTAATAATAATCAACTGCAAAATGATGTAGGTTAGGGTTATCAGAATTAAATATTTTCTTCAGAATTGTGTTCTATACACCAACATATGTCATTTGAACACCCCTCTCCATTGATTTAAAAAAAATGCATAGTATGACCCGCCCTAATGGTAGGGGCCAACGACTCCTACAGGCACGATACGAGAGTGCCTGATCTTTTGGAGAGATACAGGGGGTTAATTAGGTCCCTGAAGGCAAAGTCAGATAGGTCTTTAGTTCTAGGTATTACCCCGAGGCACGGTTTAAATTTTAGGATTACGTCAAAAACAATATTTTTGAACACTAAACTAGAAGAGATTTGTGCTCAGGAAAATGTACCCTTTGTAAAGCTGTGGTCAGAATTTAGAGATCCTAGCCTTTTTATAAAAGATGGGGGTGCATTTCATTGAAATAGGGAATGTTAGGCCACGTAGGTTAATCGATGAGAATGTTCGAAAGCTATATAGGTCAAAGCCCTCTTTAAACGTTGTGGGTCCGAGAAACGCCGGGCCGACGTGAAAAATCGTTTAAAACGCCGATCCGTGCTATAACCGAAACGTAGTTAAAAACTGTAACTCGGGTCTTGTTGGGGGAACTTGATATAGCGGGTTTTAAACTTTTTACTAATGATAGGTTACATAGGATTGGTGGCGGCGTTTTGTTGTACATTCGTAATTCCCTTAGGGCTGTCGAGGTTAAGATAGATTTTCCAGCAGCAATTAATGCGATATGCATTGAAGTTAGGGCGCGTAGTTTTAGCTTTAATTTCGTTATTGTTTATAGACCTCCCGTTCAACTCCTCGACACCGATACTAGATTTTACACACTTCTTGGTAACTTTATTAATAATCGGGATAGTATAGTTGTCGGAGACTATAGCTGCCCTAACGTTAATTACGAGACTTTTACTGGTAATGATGAGGGTTTGAGACTGATTGAATTGTTGGAAGATAATTTTTTACGACAGATGATTACCGAACCAACTCGCGGTGACTATTTTAGACGTGGTGGTGACGAACGACGAAAATATAGTCGAAGGTTTGGAAGTAGGTGAGAGTTTGGTTGTAGTGCACCAAATTATTAGGTTTAAGCTAATGATAGAAAACAGTAAGAATAGTAACGTAATGGAAGTCCCTGATTTTCGTAGGGCTGATTTTGATAGTTTTGCGGATAGGATGAGAGTAGTGGACTGGGATAATTTATTTATGGGTAACGACGCAAATTTTCATTGGGAGGCGTTTAAAGTTTTTTAAATATCGAAAGGGAGTTTATTCCCCGTAGGCCCAAGCGCGCTAGAAATCATGGTAGGCCCAAGTGGTGGACTCGGGGAAATAGGTGAGTTCATAAACGAGCGTAACAGAGTGTATAGACTTAATAAACGCAATGGCACGGTAGCTAACTTTAATAGATATATCGAGCTTAGACGTCAGGTTAAAAGATCTGTTAGGAATGCTAAGCGTAATTTAGAGATACTTATAGCTGCGGATAGTAAACATAATCTGAAAAAGTTTTTTGATTACGTCAATAATCGTAAGCCGATAAAAAGATAACAGTGGCCCTCTAGTGGACGCTAACAGCGCTTTGGCTTCCGACGCTCAGGCGATGGCGGGTATTTTTAACAACTTTTTCCGAAAATTTTACCATAGAAGACGTAAATAACGTCCCCGACGTGGACGATATCGTTCCATTTAGTAGCGAGGCTAGTTTGAATGAAATAACTGTTTACGAGGGTGAGATTGCGTATTATATTGATAAGCTAAAAGTTAGCAAGGCTCCAGGCCCTTACACGCTTTATCGTAGACATTTGAAAGATTTGAAAGACGTTATCGTAGGCCCCTTAACAAAAATTTTTAATCAGTCACTCGAAACGGGGATTATTCCTGAAGACTTCAAATTAGCTAACGTTACGCCCACTTTTAAAAAAGGCGACCGCACAGTAGTTAGCAATTATAGGCCCATTAGGTTAACGTCAATTGTCGGTACACTTTTGGAATCCGTAGTTAGGGATCGTATCGTCGATCATTTAGAAAGTCACGATTTGATTAATAGTAGTCAGCATGGGTTTCGATGCAATAAATCTTGTTTAACTAATTTGTTAGAGTTTTATGACGAAATAGTGCGCGAGTACGGTAGGCATAGAGCGGCTGACGTTATTTATTTAGGCTTTAAAAAAGCGTTCGATACAGTTCCGCATAGAAGATTAATTGCGAAGGTTAAAGCGCACGGTATACGCGGTCAGGTAGCTAACTGGTTAGAGGAATGGCTTCGTGCTAGGAAACAGAGGGTCGTTGTTAATGGTCGGGAATCGGGGTGGTTGGGTGTAAGTAGCGGTGTCACTCAGGGTTCAGTGTTAGGCCCATTGCTATTCGTAATCTACATTAACGACATAGATGTAGGCTTGACCAGTAATGTGTGGTAAAGTTCTTAACGTGAGCGAGAGAAATAGGCTCCAAGACGATGTAAATAGTTTTATGGAGTGGACGGCTAAGTGGCAGATGCAATTTAACGTAGACAAATGTAAAGTTTTGCATATAGGTTCTTGTAACAACAATTACACGTACACGATGGATGATAGAGAGTTAGCGAGCGTTGACGAGGAAGTAGATTTAGGCGTACGCATATCTAAGGATTTAAAAGTTAGGAACCAGTGCTTGGAGTCTTGCGCAAAAGCTAATAGGATGTTAGGCTTCAGAGCGCGTAATTTCGAATTTAAATCGAAGAATATTATATTGCCCCTTTACAAGTTCATAGTCAGACATCACTTAGAATATGCCGTTTTGTTTTGGTGCCCATATTTGCGTGAGGATACTGATAGGTTGGAAAGGGTTGAGCGACGCGCCACGAAACTAATTGCGTCAACGCAACAAGTTTTACGAAGATAGGATTAAAGAGTTAGACTTGCATTCACTCGAAACTGGGAGATTAAGGTAGGAGCTTATTGAAGTTTTCAAAATCGTTAATAAAATCGATAACGTAAATTTTGACATTGTTCATTTTCGATAACAGCAATACTCATAATAACGGATTTAAATTACGTGGCAGACGTTTCATTACTATCATCGCCAAAAACTTTTTTACGTTTAAAGTAACTGATAAATGGAATAATCTTCCGTGTCCGTCCTGAACTCTACCAGCGTTATGTTTAAAAACCGTTTAGAGAGGCATTTTAAGAATATTAACGTCGTTTAAAATAATAATGGTCGAGGTTTGAGTTTGTTCACGATTAATGCCAGCTTGTGACATGCCAGCGTGTGATATGCCAGCAATAAAAAAAAAATTAGACTAACACGAACATAGATGTAGCTCGTATCGTAAACTAACCTACTTTTCGTTATACTCTTCATACTTTTTTTTTTTGGTCTTCCCTTATCCTCTCTTTACTTGCATGTCTGTAGTTTTCATGGTATGACAGTGTTTGAGTTAAGACTGTGTTTGCATAGTTTGTAAGCCTTATTTTACTTCTTTTCATCTTTCACCCCTTTCCTATTCTCTTCGACTATTTTTCCGACTTGTTGGCAGTGGCCGGCAGATGATGATGGTGCGTCTTTCTTTCTCTTTTTCCGATTGAATGTTAACCCACGAGTGATAGGTGTTGCTACTTACTTAACCTCTTATTCTCTTTTAACCCCCTACTCTCTTCTTTCTCTCGGGCTAACCTTAGGGTCTTTGTTAGCCTTAGCTTCTGTAGATCTGAAATTTTCTATCCTAAATGACCTATATCAGGTTGTACAGCACCTACTGTCCCTACTCGTATCCCCGATCGCCCTGGAGCTTGGCCCAACATTCTGGATTTATTTCTTACATCTCATCTTTCTTACTCTATGAAACTTTTTTCCCCGTTGGGCTCCTCCGACCACACTCTTATGTCTGTTTCCTGTCTTATCGCTGCAATTCGGCCTTTGGATCCTGCCAAAAGGAGGCGGCGTTGCTGATTCGTAGGCCCTTAGGCGGTGTTTCTATGAATTCCCATGGGATGATTAGTACTACTACTCCTCCCTCTGACTTTATTATGTCTAAACTTAGAATCTCTTCAAAAGATAGTTTTTCTGCCTTATCTGGGCTCAACTCTAGGAATGCGTACGGTCCTGATGGTGTTCTTCCTGTTGTTCTCAAGAACTGTGCTTCTGAGCTGACACCCTGCCTCGGCAAACTCTTTCGTCTTTTTCATCTGGTACTTTTCTTTCCTGCTGGAAGTTCGCTTTAATTCAGCCTGTCCCAAACAAGGGTGACCGCTCTCAACCCTCTAACTATCGTCCACTTGCTTTGATTTCTTGCTTTGCTGAAGTTTTTTACTCTATCCTTAATAGGAAGATTCTTAAACACCTCTCTTCTCACAATCTTCTTTCAGTTCCTTAATATGGGTTCCGCAAGGGACGGTCTACTATTGATCTTCTTGCATATCTCTCTGACTCTTGGTTATCCACTTTTCAGGATTTTGGTGAAACTTTTGCTATTGCTCTAGCCATCAAAAGCTTTTGATAGAATCTGGCACAAATCTTTAATTTTGAAACTGCCCTCCTTCGGTTTCTGTCCTTCTATTTGTGCCTTTCTCTCTAATTTCCTTTCTGACCTATCTATAGCTCCGGTTGTACTAGGTGGCCACTGTTCATTTCCTGTCACACACTTTTTTCCTATTATTTATTAGTGCTTTTTTAAGTCGCACTTCCTGTCCTATTCACTCCTATGCCGATTATTGCACTCTTCACTTCTCCACCCGCTTCCCAAAGCGAAGCGGTTGGGGCAGAGAAAACATTGTGGCTTTCAATGCTTCAAAAACTCAGTTCCTCCATCTATCTACTCATCACACTCTTCCACACGACTATCCCCTTATTTTCAACAACACACAACTCAATCCTTCCTCTTTTGGTGTTTCCTTTTCTCGTGATCTTTCCAGGAAAGATCACATATACTCTCTTTCCAAAACAGCTTCAAAGAAGTTAGGTGTGCTGTACCGGCTTTGCAGTTTCTTCACCCTCACTCAGTTGATGTCTCTGTACAGGGGTCTTGTTCTTCCCTGTATGGAATATGCTTCTCATGTATGGGGTGGCTCAACCCACACAGCCGTACTTGACCGGGTGGAATCAAAGGCATTTCGTCTCATCAGTTCCCCACCTCTTACTGACTGACTTCAATCCCTCTCTCTTCGCCACAGTGTTGCCTCGCTCTCTTTTTAATATCGCTATTATAACGGACATTGCTCTACTGAACTCTAACTGTATGCCTCCTCCTTTAAGAAGAGCACGCAGCACCAGACTTTCGACACATTCTCGTTTCTTTTCTGTCCAACTCCCTAACGCAAAGGTTAACAGGTATTTTCAATTTTCATCTACTGAACCAGTGAACTCTGGAACAATCTTCCTCAATCCATCTTTCCCCCTGTCTATGACCTCCAATCATTCAAACGCAGAGTGTCCGGAGCTCTCGAAAACCCTGAACCTTGATTTTAGTTCTCTTCTTCGATGGGAGCATTTTTCCGGACATTCGCCCTAGCCGCTCGTTCCTGCATAAAAAGTTTCATGGCTGTCATACCACCTCTGCAGAGCACGGGCGGTATAAGCTGGGGCTTTGGGGTTGATGTACATTTTCATTGGAATAAATAAGTAGTAGCCCTTCTTCCAGGGTCTATACATATTTGGCTGAAGTAATAGTTCCTGTGCAGACCACAAACTCTGTTCGTCCATTGATCTAAATTGCATCCCACACCATTACAGAGAATCCATTATGTTTTACCGTATCTTGCAGATGCCAGTAGTATGATGACATTTAGCCAGAGGAATTTGGGGTGCTTTGAACTTGCCCCTGGAGGGGCCCCTGAAGGCCTTCGCCTCCGTTATGAGGGGGCCACCTTCCTTAAGTTCCTCCCTCCATTTATGGGGTCTCACCGTCCTTAATTAAGGGCATTTTCCCCTTGATGGCCCCTTGCTGAGCCCCCTGGATCAAGTAAAGATAATCCCTCCCAGGTCACACTAGTAAAGCAAATCCCTCCCAAAAATGACCAAGTAAAGATAATCCCTCCCAGAAAGTAAAGTAAAGTGAAGCAGTCTGACATAAGGATAAAAATTAAGAGAATCTTTTTTTAAAAAATGATTTATTTGAAAACAAAATTTATTAAAATTCATTTATTACAATGGATCAAGTAAAGATAAGCACCCCAACCTTTTTTAGTTAGCTTTATAAGGCTAACTAACGAAAATATCACGACTTAACCTAACCAATCGTTAGATCAACTGTACGCCCTTGACAATTGGTTAGGTTAGGTCGTGATATTTTCGTTAGTTAGCCTTATAAAGCTAACTAAAAAAGGTTGGGGGTGCTTAACTTTACTTGATCCAAAGACTTTAATTAAAGCGGTATTGCGGTATTGCGGTAAAGCGGTATTACCAACTTTACCAAGTAAAGATGATCCCTCTCAAAAAATGATCAAGTAAAGATAGTCCCTCCTTTTTCTGTTGGGAGGGATTATCCTTACTTGATCCAGCCCCCTCCTCCTCGGGGAAAAAAAAAGATTCATCCTCGTCTTCCTTTACGAGAAAAAAAATTCCTCCTGTGGGGTTCTTTCATGGTCTTTCACGAGACAAACAAAAACAGAAAAACAAACATTCGAGTACTTTTTACACAGTGTTCCGACGTGTTCGTGGCCCCGCTAGTTTTAGCTGCAGGGGTGAGCAACACCCTCACACATCAGGCTGATAATCTCTGTCAGAGCTAGACATTCAATTTTGAACCTTATAATCTTAATCAATAGAAAAGAAAACTTAAAATAAATATCTGAAAAAGGGAAAAATAGTCCTAACGAGATTATGCATTGACCTCAAAACATACAATGACTTGTATTGTATTCTCAAAGCATATTATTATAATCCAATACCACATTACCTCTTCGACTGCAGTTCCATTTTCATATGTCAACATATGCGAACATCACAAAAAATAAATTCAGGTAAAAAACGTTTTAAATAAAAAACAATTTCTTTGTTTAATATTTGTAGTATGAAAAATAAACTGAAGGCTTATTATTTTAATTTAAATAAATTAATTTCTCTCTTTTTTTAAGGGAAACTGACTTATCTTCATCCGATCTAAAGCTCAAATACAATAACTTTTTATACATTCATAATCATAACATGCTAAATTGTTTATTTACTTTTAAATATGTAGTTTTCTGTTATTTACATCGATATATACCATCACATTCACATTCACATGCCATCTTCTGGTATGTGAACTAATAATTTTACTGCACATCAAATTTCGTTATAAAATTGCGTGAGTTAAAAGAAATTTCTATTTATACGTTAAAGGCAACGTAATTTAAAATTTTTAATGGTCTGCTATTTGTATGTACTGTAATATTAATATTATTATTGTGGCCAATTACTGTCTATAAATTACACAGGTAACAATCATCATGAAATATTATTATTACTATAGATAATTATTTATATATTTATATATTAGGATGAACATGCGAATACATGTAATTTATATTTCATAAGTTCAATTACAGTGCCCAACACCAATTTTGCTGATTTAATTCTAACACCTGTTTTTAGGTAACTTTGGTGTGCTGAGGATAAAATCACCTTAGTGTTTGCCTATCACGTCAGGTTTTCGAGCAATCAAATACGGATATTTTGGAGATATCGCATTTTGGCAGGGTTATGCCCAATTTTTTTTCTTTTCAAAAAAATAAGTTTTTACATACTCAGAATCAGCATGGAAAAGTAAACAATTGTGCAGGGAGTGAACTTTAATATACAATGGTAATATTGACACATAAAGTGATTAAAAGTGTTTAAATAAGCAAAAAAATGAATCCATATTAAAGCAAGCACGGGACCAGTTTTCTTAACATTGTCTTTTTCTTGTTTTCTTACTTTCAGTGCTGATAAATTTTCTCTTATAGGATTCCTAGAATGAGAGATGTCAAGACAATCTATTTGCAGGCTCCAGCAGTAGTCAGCCATCATATAGGTATCCCATCTTCCTTGGTATCGTTCTTCCATCACTTTGATATCTTGGTGGAACCTTTCACCTTGCTCTTCACTAACATCACCAAGATTTTCTGGAAATTTATCCAGATTACTGTTGAGATAGTGAACTTTAATGCTCATGTTGCAACCCAACTGCTGAAAGTTTACAAGTAACGTCACTAGCGGAACCGGCTGCTCTCACTCCGCCAATGGGAAATCTCTCTGAGATCATGACGTCACGTTCACACCTGCGGAAATCATAGATACCCAAGATTTTAATTTGTTGTACATGACCTTTAGATTTAATGCACAGATTTGCGTATTCCACAGATAAAATTTTAACAACAAAACAGCTGTTAACAGGTCTCAAAAATCATCAATTTTGATAAGCGCCCTTCATGGATCACCCAAAATAGGCATATTGCATTGCACGAAAACCTGATGTAATGGACAAAATCTAAGGTGATTTTTTAAATCAGCACATCAATATTATCCAGAAACAGGTCTTAGAATTAAATCAGCAGCAAAAAAATTTTTTTTTGTTGGGCAGTGTTATCGATATGTCTTCTTTCATTGTCATATAGTTCAGCCATATAAACTGTAA
Organism: Bathynomus jamesi; assembly: GCA_023014485.1. Lineage (NCBI taxonomy): Eukaryota > Metazoa > Arthropoda > Malacostraca > Isopoda > Cirolanidae > Bathynomus > Bathynomus jamesi. The sequence goes on from JAJOZX010000939.1 coordinate 472,890, forward strand.
CTTTTCTAAGCCATATATCTGTAAACGAACCATTCATCTTACGAGCTACATCAAGTTGCGTAATGCGGCTTCAAAACTAAAACATCAAATCTGTTTTTCCTCCTCTAAACATCCACTTAAACATTAGTACTAATATTGATTTACTGTTATTATTATATATATGTACAAATGTTAAGAGTATTTAAATTAAATATATTGATTTCAATTCTCTTCGTAATAAAAGCATCTGGCAACTCTACCCCAATCTTGCTATATATTTCTCGCAGTAATTGTTTTCACACTAGGAGTTAAGTTTAACTTTCTTTTAACGACTATTAGTTGTTACTAATCTTATTATTATTATTATTATTTTTATTATTATTATTAATTAAATTATAATTATCATTATATATATATATATATAATATATATATATATATATATAAAACACAATATCCAAATAAGTAGGTTTGGGTAAAAAACTTTCTTAATAGATGCAATTAAAGAAAACGGGATGTCGAGTTTGTGGGAGGTTAGCATTTTTAAATAGATTCGGCGGGAAATAGGTACTGAAAGTTGAGAGATTTTTCATCAAGAATTTTTCTAGTTGCAGTCATAGTTAGCGCTTATTCACCCTATTCACATTACTTTAATTATCACTTCTCCACAATTCCTCATAATTCTGATAATAAACGTATTTGTTCTTTTCACTTTTCTTTCCCACCAGTCAATCACAGTATTTACATCAATCACACAGAACGTACATGCTTATTATTTTTGTCACAAGCTATACCAAACATGTCTTTACAAACTCAAGCGTACCGTTATACAACGTTTAAAATGTTATAAATTAATACTTTATGATAACAGATCTCGTATAAAAAACATCATTTTCTGTACAAATGGCGAAAAATACTCTCAATCCTAATATATGTACGTATAGAAAGCACCATACGTTTTTCCACCTATATTAAAAAGTAAAACTGAAAGGTGTATCATCATGCGATCTTAGATTCTGCGAAGACGTAAGTGACCTCTAACATTTAATTTAAAATTATTTAACAGACCATTCGACGGAACTGTACACCGACCTCATTATAACTTCTGGCTCATAATAACCCGCCATGCATATTTACACAGGTCGAATTTAAGTATATATATAAGGAGTTTGTATGCGTCATTTCAACAGAAGACAAGAAGTGTCTGAACCCTGTTTCTCCCATCACTATCCTCCTCAGCTGGTCTTTATACATGTCTCGTCTACCCTGTGAGAAGTCCAGCATACTCTCAAACACGCGCTTCTCACTGTATTCCTTGCTACACATGCTTGCATCTTACACACTACACAGTCTTTTCAAAAAAAGGTGTAATTTCAGTAGCCTCGGAGATTCGCAATTGGCCCCTCCTTCCTGCCTGCATCGTATATATTACCAAACAAGTCTCTCTACAGTTTACAGGTTTTCTCATTGTCTAAAATATATAAAGTTCTTTCTTATTGCTTTCCTTATTGTACCGGACATCACAACCGATTTTTTAAATGGTATTTAAGTATTATGTTGAGCAACATAGCTGGATAACCCCACCACAGTTTCTTAGCATAATCATGAAACATGAAACAAGATTATATTATTATACTCGTATGTGTATATATATGTATAACAAGATTTTATGTGTGTATATACAGTATATTATATTATATGTATATATTATATTACATATTATAAATTATATTATATATATTATATTTATATATATAACAAGATTTTATATATATATATATATATATATATATATATATATATATATATACGGCAAAAGTAGTTTGAAGATTTATTCCATCTCACGACTGACTATAATTATACACTTCAGAGGAGTTTGCAAATTGTATATATTTAGACAAAAAGTATTAGGTATTACACTGATTTCATGTCAATATCAGCATGCATCACTGCCCTTTCAGTCATTGTGACCTTGGATCGTACCAGAACTATGGTCTTGACAAAGCACAATGTGTTAAATTTACCAAACAAGGATAACCTATGTTCAGGACTCTGAACATTTCCATAGTCAATATCAACTAAATTTATTTGATCGCACCTTTCTTTATGTACATGCAATAGCATCAATTGGTTCAGCTTTTTCTGAGTCATGTTTAAACTCAGATAAGTTTTAATACGCACGATACTACTAAACGAGCGCTCACTACACTACAGGTAATGATGGCAGGCATCACTATAATTAACTTTGCTTATGTGATCATAGAGGAGATAAGAAATTACTGGCCAGGTGTCAGTGATTGTACGTATGTAACTACATTACGTAGGATTAACTGATCAAGGGAACCGTGAACACAAAGTTCATACTGAAGGTTGCTAGATGTGTATGTATTCTTGCAGGAAGGAAGTCTGAGTCCTAGAATGAAGTTACACTCTCTAAATATGCTGTGGACATCTATCCTTTGCATTGCATCCTCGAGAAGCAAATCTTTACACTGGACATACATTTTGTACTCTGCTTCGTCAAACCTCTCAGTTATGGGTATTATAATGAGGTCCAGAGCTTCATAATCAGTCTTTCTGTAAAGATCTTCAGATGCTTAGCGATCTTACGGTGGAACACAATCCTCTTCTAGCCTAGCTGGGACTCTTCTAAATCGAGGCAGTGAGGGTACATCTACCTGACAGGAAGAACCTAGTGGCTGTACCTTCTTTCAGAAAAGACTAACCCCTTCATCATTGGGCATACTTCAAAGAGTTTTAACAGTCATACCACCAATAGCTTATATATATATGTGTGTGTGTGTATATATATATATATATATATATATATAATATATATAATATATATATACATTTAAACTGCAAACACGCAGTGTAATTAACGTAAAGAACGACGCTTGTATAGGAGAATATTCCGCGCAAGATGAGAGCGAGAGAACGAAACAAATGAAAAAATGAGGTAACCACCCGGGAATCGAACCCGGGATCTTCCGATTGCAGGTCAGATATGATAACCATTACACCACGGGCCTCACTCAATCAAATGCCGTAATTCCTCTACATACGCGCAGAAACCAATGCCCCAATGTCTCTCGCTCTCATCTTGCGCGGAATATTCTCCTATACAAGCGTCGTTCTTTACGTTAATTATACTGCGTGTTTGCAGTTTAAAAGTATATAATGTACGGCATGCGGGAGGTGCCCCCTTGGGACATTGGTTTCTGCGCGTACGTAGAGAATTACGGCATTTGATTGAGTGAGGCCCGTGGTGTAATGGTTATCATATCTGACCGGCAATCGGAAGATCCCGGGTTCGATTCCCGGGTGGTTACCTCATTTTTTCATTTGTTTCGTTCTCTCGCTCTCATCTTGCGCGGAATATTCTCCTATACAAGCGTCGTTCTTTACGTTAATTATACTGTGTGTTTGCAGTTTAAATGTATATAATGTACGGCATGCGGGAGGTGCCCCCTTGGGGCATTGGTTTCTGCGCGTATGTAGAGGAATTACGGCATTTGATTGAGTGAGGCCCGTGGTGTAATGGTATCATATCTGACTGGCAATCGGAAGATCCCGGTTCGATTCCCGGGTGGTTACCTCATTTTTTTCATTGTTTCGTTCTCTCGCTCTCATCTTGCGCGGAATATTCTCCTATACAAGCGTCGTTCTTTACGTTAATTATACTGTGTTTGCAGTTTAAATGTATATAATGTACGGCATGCGGGAGGTGCCCCCTTGGGGCATTGGTTTCTGCGCGTATGTAGAGGAATTACGGCATTTGATTGAGTGAGGCCCGTGGTGTAATGGTTATCATATCTGACCGGCAATCGGAAGATCCCGGGTTCGATTCCCGGGTGGTTACCTCATTTTTTCATTTGTTTCGTTCTCTCGCTCTCATCTTGCGCGGAATATTCTCCTATACAAGCGTCGTTCTTAACGATATGGGTGCGGCAAAAATAACGCCCTTTTTAGTTTATTCTCTTTTATTGAAGGAAATAAATCAATTACAGCATTTTAAGGGAAATAATAAGGTTTTTAAGAAAAATTCAGCATTTAAAGAAAAATAATAAGTACTTTCTCAGTAAAAACTAAAAAATAACTGGAATTTAATTAATTTTGTGGTTGGCTCAGTACACCTTAAAAAAATGTACTCCACATACATAGTATTTACTAACCTAATGATCATGTTCAAAATGCTCCCCTTGCTGTTCAATATAACACTGAACCCTACCAGCAACACTTCTACAAACCTTTTGACACATTTCTACGTTAATTGTAGTAAATTTTTCACGAATTGTTTGTCTTAATTCAGGAAGTGTTTTCGGTTTGACCTTGTAAACAAGATCTTTCAGTACACCCACAAGAAAAAGTCAGGTGGTGTTAGGTCTGGCGATCGTGCTGGCCACTCAATTGCTCCACGTCGTCCTATCCACCTCCCTTCGAAATTTAAATTTAACCATTCCCTAACGAGTAACCCATAGTGGGGTGGCGCACCATCCTGTTGAAAGTAAATTCCATTCTGATTTCTAACTCTCGGCCAGAATTCAGTTTGCAGCATTTGTAAATAATTATCTTGATTAACAGTACTATCAAAGAATATCGGGCCTATTATTCCCATGGAAGAGATGGCTGCCCAAACTGTCACTCCTGGTAGGTTAACGTCTTTTTCCAAGATAACATGTGGGTTAACATCGCTCCAGTACACACAATTATGGCGATTGATATGCCCGTTCAATTTGAAGGTTGCCTCATCTGACCACCATATCTTATCAAGAAAGGTCTCATCTTCATTGACTTTATTCTGGAAATTTTCGCAAAACTCTAATCGTCTATCTGCATCTCCATCATGCAAGCTCTGTAACACGCGAGGGATGTAAGGCTTCATCTTGTTCTTCTTTAAGAGTCTACGGACACTTCTGTCACTGATACCCAACTCTGTAGAAAGACGTCTACTGGATTTTTGAGGAGTGTGCAACAATGATTCTCTTAATTCATCGGACTTTTCTAAGGTTGTTGCTGAAACTGGCCTCCCTGATCTTGTGGCATCACTTACGCTTCCGGTTCTTTCAAATTTCCTAATTAGACTTGTGATATTGCGGCTCTGCACTTGTCGAATGTTAAATTCTTCTGATAACAAACGAGCGGCTTTAGCTCCATTGTTATTGTTTTGGTAATAATGTTTAACTGCTTTCACTCTTTGTTCTCTCGTCAATCGCAAGGCCATATTTATTCAGAATTTCTGTAAAAATAAAAGAAACAAAATGATACAATATAAAACTAAAAAATTATACTGTATAAAACTATAAAGATACAATTATTAAAAGGGCGTTACTTTTGCCGCACCCGGTATATATATATCTTTGGTAACCTTTGGTTAGCTTCCGCCCGAATTGTTCATTCTGACGAAGGTCAAGCTTTTCAATCCACCTTAGACCTACAGTTTAACGTGGAATCCGAACCACGCCCCATCAGCAGTACAGCGTATTAACCACTAGGCCACCTAGGGTACCCATTTACCAACCACTTTCTTTATTGTGTGGAAGGATGAACAGCTGCGTTTTGCTGCGCGCTGGCTGCCGTCGGGTCTCGAACCCGGGGCCGATGGATTCGTAGTCAGCGACGCTAACCACTACACCACCGAGGCGTGGTGTGTGTATATATATATATATATATATATATATATATATATGAAAATTTCACGAAAGTAACACGTGAAAAATATTTAGGATGAAAAGAACCACAAAGGAAAGGAAGCACAGAATGGTGCTCAAGCACTTTCATCTAATGACATAGTCAGGAACACTGAAGTAAATAAAGAGTCCGAGACTATATATAGGTCACAAAAAAAAGATATATATATATATATATATAATAAATATAGAAATAAAAATTGTGGGAGGATCCCACAAATTTGTAATAAAAACTACCAATTTTAGCACTTTGCCATTCTTGTCTAAATCCGTTCTGAATGAATTCAAAACAACAGGATCAAGTGGATTGTTTACAACCAATTTTATAGATAATGCCTGAATTATGTATAGGTCACAAAAAATAAAAAAATTAAAATAAATTGAAATATAAAAATTGTAAGAGGAGCATACAAATTTATAAAGGAAAACTACCAAAGCTTTAGCACTTTGCCTTCTTGTTTAAATACGTTCTGAACGAATTCAAAACAACAGGATCAAGTGGAAAAAGACCCTGGCTCATGTTAAAATTATTTGTAAGTTGAATAATAGCAGATTCAAGAATATTTCTATTAACAATGTTGCTAGAGTTAAACAAAACTGAAGCATTATTCCAATGAATACAGTGGGATAATTCTGACAAATGGACAAAAAGGGCACTGGACGACTGTCCCGTTCTAACGGGAATCACATTGTTTACAACCAATTTTATAGATAATGCCTGAATTATTGGTAGGGTTATTTTTAACTATGATATTTTTCACAATATTGTTATATGAAAATACTACATTAATATACAAAAGTTTAAGTACATTAGCAATGCCTAAACAGCCTGGGAAAAATGGAAGTACTAAAATATTATTTGACAAAGTGCGAGTGTTGTTCACGCGATAGAAGGTTCGTTTTGCCTTGTTAAGACAAGATTCCTTAAATGCAGGTGGGTAGCACAGATTACTTCCAATACCGTTGATTTTTTCTAATTCGGCATCCATGTATTCCGGACTGGCGATCCTAAGAGCGCGGAGAAACACTAAAGAAAATATGGCCTTCTTAATGGGGGTGTAATGTCCAGAGTAAAAGTGTACGTAGGACAAATTTTTTTTTTTCAGATAGATACTAAACTTAAAACCTGGGCTTCTCCTATGTACACGCACATCCAAAAACGGGAGTGAGTTGTCTTGTTCCACTTCTAAAGTAAACTTAATGGAGGGGACTTGATTATTTACCTGAAGGAGGAAGTCATCCAGGTCACGCTTCATGGGCCACATACACAAAATATCATCGACGTACCGCAACCATGGGATACCAACCCCCAGGATTCTAGGAATGTAAGTAATTTCGAAAAACTCCATATAAATATTGGAGAGGAGGGGAGACAAGGGATTACCCATGACCGTCCCTAAAACCTGTTGATAATACTCGCTATTGAATGTGAATTTACAGTCTTTGATGCAAAGTTTAATGAGTTCCAAAACGTTGTGTGCAGGTAGTGGCAGGTCATACTTATGTAATTCTCGGAATAATAATTCAGGCATTATCTATAAAATTGGTTGTAAACAATGTGATTCCTTTTACATTGGTCAAACGGGAAAGGATTTGCACACGCGTGTAAAACAGCACCTCTATTCCGTTAGAACGGGACAGTCGTCCAGTGCCCTTTTTGTCCATTTGTCAGAGTTATCCCACTGTATTCATTGGAATAATGCTTCAGTTTTGTTTAACTCTAGCAACATTGTTAATTGAAATATTCTTGAGTCTGCTATTATTCAACTTACAAATAATTTTAACATGGGCCAGGGTCTTTTTCCACTTGATCCTGTTGTTTTGAATTCGTTCAGAACGGATTTAGACAAGAAGGGCAAAGTGCTAAAACTTTGGTAGTTTTCCTTTATAAATTTGTATGCTCCTCTTACAGTTTTTATTTTACAATTTATTTTTATTGTTTTATTCTTGTAACCTATATATAATTCAGGCATTATCTATAAAATTGGTTGTAAACAATCCACTTGATCCTGATGTTTTGAATTCGTTCAGAACGGATTTAGAGAAGAATGGCAAAGTGCTAAAACTAGTATTTTCATTACAAATTTGTATGCTCCTCCCACAATTTTTATTTCCATATTTATGATATATATATATATATATTTTTTTTTTGTGACCTATATATAGTCTCGAACTCTTTATTTACTTCAGTGTTCCTGAGGATGTCATTAGACGAAAGTGCTTGAGCACCATTCCGTGTTTCCTTTCTTTTCGTGGTTCTTTTCATCATATATATATATATATATATATATATATATATATATATATATATATATAATATAGTCATGCGGTTTGCTTCTACAAAGCTTCAATTTAATATTTAGGAGAAATCCAATGACAAGGAGGAATGTAAATGCCATGAAAAGTCTTCTTTAATGCGCAACGTTTCGAGCAATACGCTCATCATCAGGCTAGATAATAACAATATGAAATTAGAATCAGTAAATAAATGTGAACAAGACAGAATAATTTCTATAAAACCTATTCATTAAAGGCAAATTTTAAAAAGACTAAAAGAAGAGGGTTAAATTCAAAGTTATAAAAATTTACATATAAAATTACAAGAAATTTAAAAGCTATTTTTAAATTACATATAGTAAATTTGAAATTAGTACACTGGAATAATTAACACTAATACAATGGAATAATTAACACTACGAACCTTTCAATGCTGGTTCCGAGGCACGAGTAATTTAAAACAAAACAAAACAGGAAACAAGCTATGGGTTGGGCGGTTGGAGTTATAAGTTAGGGGAGGGGGATTATAAAAAATTGGGGAGGGGGGAGGGGGGTTTATAACAAATTTAGAGGGACAGCTGAGGAATCCACGTTTAGAGAAGGGGTCAATGTTTAATATAAAGAAATTCCAAAATTCTAAGTGAGTTAGGACAAGAATTACAACCGAGAATTTTAAAATTATCTAAAGTGACATCAGTTTTGCATTTTATACTGTGTTCCCGAATACTGGAGGCTTCTTTTTTATTTAAAATTTTACCTGTTCGGCAACTTATTCCCATATGCGAATAAAATCTAGTCTGAGGGAGCGCACGGTGCTGCCAATGTAAGTACCAAGGAGACACCTTGGGCAGGTAAATAAATATACAACACCGCTACGCAACGAATCAGGAGTTCGATCCTTCGCTGAGAAAAAGCTACCTAAAGACATTTTGTTAATAAATATAATGCGAAATCAGTATGATAAAAAAATTTCTTAACAACTTTGTAAATTTAAGTTTAAATTCTTTATTCATGGGACCCATTTCAGGTACCAGGAAATATTTTATATCTTTAGGCACTGAAATACAGGAAAGTTTGTCAGTTTTGATGTAAAGTCGCTTTTCACGAATGTACCTGTATCAGAAACTATTGCCATTATTTTAGATAGGGTTTTCAGCTCTGATGATAGTTTTCATGGTTTTTCATGGTCTTATTTTAAGGAACTTTTAGAATTGGTTTTTAAGCAATGTTATTTTACTTTCAATAATAAGGTTTACCAACAAATTGATGGTGTTGGGATGGGATCACCCGTCGGACCTCTATCAGCTGATTTTTTTATGACTCATTTAGAAAGTGTAATTTTTAGACAATCTCCCACCCATTGTAAACCAATTTTCTATCGACGCTTCGTTGATGACTCGATAGCTGTTTTTGATAATGCTGTACAAGCGCAACAATTTTTTAGCTTCTTAAATTCTCTGCACCCCAATATAACTTATACAATGGAAACTGAGAAAAATGGCTCCCTTCCCTTTTTAGATCTTTTAATTTCGAAAAAAGGTGATTCTATTACTACATCAGTTTACAGGAAACCCACTTTTACTGGTTTGGGCATGAATTTCTTTAGTTTTACTGATTTTAACTATAAGATGTCGTGTATTAAAACTCTCTTGTTCAGAGGATATAATTTGACCTCTAGTTTTACCTTACTAAACGATGAATTTAATAATTTAAGATCATATTTTACCAATAATAGTTTTCCTGTTCAATATGTAGATAAACTAATAAGATCTTTCTTAAATAATGTTTATAGCCCTCAACTTTCCTGTATTTCAGTGCCTAAAGATATAAAATATTCCTGGTACCTGAAATGGGTCCCATGAATAAAGAATTTAAACTTAAATTTACAAAGTTGTTAAGAAAATTTTTTTATCATACTGATTTTCGCATTATATTTATTAACAAAATGTCTTTAGGTAGCTTTTTCTCAGCGAAGGATCGAACTCCTGATTCGTTGCGTAGCGGTGTTGTATATTTATTTACCTGCCCAAGGTGTCTCCTTGGTACTTACATTGGCAGCACCGTGCGCTCCCTCAGGACTAGATTTTATTCGCATATGGGAATAAGTTGCCGAACAGGTAAAATTTTAAATAAAAAAGAAGCCTCCAGTATTCGGGAACACAGTATAAAATGTAAAACTGATGTCACTTTAGATAATTTTAAAATTCTCGGTTGTAATTCTTGTCCTAACTCACTTAGAATTTTGGAATCTCTTTATATTAAAACATTGACCCCTTCTCTAAACGTGGATTCCTTAGCTGTCCCTCTAAATTGTTATAAACCCCCCTCCCCCCTCCCCAATTTTTTATAATCCCCCTCCCCTAACTTATAACTCCAACCGCCCAACCCATAGCTTGTTTCCTGTTTTGTTTTGTTTTAAATTACTCGTGCCTCGGAACCAGCATTGAAAGGTTCGTAGTGTTAATTATTCCATTGTATTAGTGTTAATTATTCCAGTGTACTAATTTCAAATTTACTATATGTAATTTAAAAATAGCTTTTAAATTTCTTGTAATTTTATATGTAAATTTTATAACTTTGAATTAACCCTCTCTTTTAGTCTTTTTAAAATTTGCCTTTAATGAATAGGTTTTATAGAAATTATTCTGTCTTGTTCACATTTATTTACTGATTCTAATTTCATATTGTTATTATCTAGCCTGATGATGAGCGTATTGCTCGAAACGTTGCGCATTAAAGAAGACTTTTCATGGCATTTACATTCCTCCTTGTCATTGGATTTCTCCTAAATATATAATATATATATATATATATATATATATATATATATATATAGAGAGAGAGAGAGAGAGAAGAGAGAATGCGAAATTTGAAACACAAAATAAGATAGCAGTAATAGAGCAAAGGGAATAACGGGGTAAATATTGAGAGCCTTTAAACGAAGGGATAGGAATGTAATGATTCCTATACTGAAAACCCTGATCATACCCAAATTGGAATACTGCTCCGTCCTAACATCCCCATATAAAAAAAGAGGACATTAGACAGCTGGAAGGGATTCACAGAAGTTTCACTGCCAAGATCGAGGGGTGCAAAGAACTAAATTACTGGGAAAGATTGTGCGAACTAAACCTATATTCACTGGAAAGGAGAAGAGAGAGATACACCATTATTTACACTTGGAAAATAATGAAGAAACTAGTCCCAAATCTTACTCTGAACCCTGTAACTTCCCAAACAACGGTGGAAAGTAGAAAAGGAAGATCGTGTCGTGTTCCCAAATTAAAGGCGAGAGAGGGAACATCCTTTACCCTAAAAGAAAATAGTTTTGTGGTAATAGGACCAAAACTGTTTAATCAGCTGCCCAAAGACCTAAGGAACACCAAAAGAGTTGCAGTGGACATCTTCAAAAGATGGTTAGACGCCTGGCTCAGAACAATCCCCGATGAACTGGGCGTACCTGGCTCTGTGAGATGGAGAGTACAAGAAAGCAACTCGCTCCTCACAAAGCCAGAACTAGAGTGGGGGACCACCAGCTTGACCATCTTGTGAAGAGAGACCAACACACGAAACAGCAACGATGTTAACGAGGTGTATATATATAGTGTTGATGTAGCGGTAGTGGTAGCACTGCTGCTTTTGAAGAAGATAAAAATAGTGATTTGGCTGCACCAGTGCTAAGGGCACCTATGAAAGCCATTACAACTACAAATTTGGAAGTACAATGTATACGGATAAAGATTCAAAATAGAATTTGAATAAAATAAAATAACCATGATCTATTTTAAAAAACAAAATTTGTTTTTAGAGGCATACACATCATTCAAATAGGGCACTTGCACTTGAAAAGGGCACTTGCAAGAAATTGAGGAAGGGAGGTTCAGACGTGGTCGATCCACGCCCTAGATCCGGCTATGATAGATATGAGCACCCTTATATATATATATATATATATATATATATATGGGAATGAACTCAGAATGGTTCCCTGAGTTTTTTATGATACACACAGACCGTGCATGGAACAAGGAACTCTTCTGGGATAATTAAATCCACTATAGTCCGAATAAGTAATGGTAAATGACAAATACCATAGTTTTTCTTTTTCATGATGCTAGCCCGACGTGGGCAACGGGTCTCTCGCAAAGAGGTCCCATAAATGTAGCTTCCCTCACCAGCTATCTGCAAAGCAGACAGGATCCAGCTTTGGGACATGGATCTAGGGTTTAAAGCAAGCCTAGTCCCTTGTTCCATGCACGGTCTGTGTGTATCATAAAAAACTCAGGGAACCATTCTGAGTTCATTCCCATTATGAAACGGACATGTTATGTGCCTTGAAAAGTGGACGCTCAATTCTGCCAGTTGAGGTTTAAGTTTTGGTTTGGGCTAAAAATATAATAGTTACCCCTCTTTCTTTGATTTATTCAATCCGACGTGAATGCAACGAGTCTTTTACTTATATAGAGGTTCTAAATGTAGTGGGACTAGGCTTGCTTTAAACCCTAGATCCATGTCCCAAAGCTGGATCCTGTCTGCTTTGCAGATAGCTGGTGAGGGAAGCTATATTTATGGGACCTCTTTGCGAGAGACCCGTTGCCCACGTCGGGCTAGCATCATGAAAAAGAAAAACTATGGTATTTGTCATTTACCATTACTTATTCGGACTATAGTGGATTTAATTATCCCAGAAGAGTTCCTTGTTCCATGCACGGTCTGTGTGAATCATATATATATATATATATGTTTTTTTTTGTGTGTGTGTACTTAACATATGACTACGATGTGGTGAGGCTGTAGATTTGGGACTATTTAAAATTATATAATTTATAATTACATCTAGTTTTAAAAGTATCTTACTTTTACATTATTTAATTTTTAGTTTGACATCGGCAAATTTCTTTGAGAGGGAGGATCAAGCTAGAATTTTCAGAGTCTAAATTACTTAAGGTGTAAGAGTCATTGTCATGAATCTCATATTTAACATATATTCAAATGAACTGGTTTGTTAAGTGAGTTTTGTGTCAAAGATATATATATTATATATATATATATATATATATTATATATATATATATATATATATATGGATCTTTTCGGTTTGGCGGAGTACCACAGATTTTAACAAAACTTAGCAAATCAATCATTTACAAATTTTATCTTAGGGAAATGTCTAATTCCTAATGTATCTTAACTGAACCTAACCTAACTTACATTTCTTTAGGATGAATTTCACACCTAAACACATGAAATGAATGAATAAGGCAACCCCACAAGGAAAAAGAAGAAATGATTCCAAGTCCTTTCGTATTCAGCAGTACACCTCGCCAGAGAATGGGGAAGGCGTGATGACGAAAATATATACATACATATGTACAACGGAACAGAGAAATAAAAAGAGATTAGCACATGGTTAACAAGCGTTGATTAAAGGCAAAAGACATTTTAACAAGATATTGTTAATTTTATGCATTCCATATTCTATTGCTACTACTAATTGGAAAACAAACCTTGGTTTAACTTTACTTGTTCTAATGCTTGCAGCAACAGAGAGGAGTTTTTCAGAAAGTACCGTCGCCATCCATCTCCTGGCTCATATTTGTGCCCGGAATCGTGCAAAATCTGTTCTTCGAGTCGCCAAAAAAAAAAAAAATTTAGTCATACGCCATGCGTGGTGGTGGTTCCAGGATTTGTCAAAAATAAAGGAGATAGTCCCGAACTTACATACCTGTAACAAATATTCTCCATTCGAGCCTACTTTTTATACAGGAAGTGGTCAGGGGCGAATATCCGCAAAATTGTGAAAATCTTCTCGCTCTTTCAGGCGTCTAGTTAAGAACCTCTCCAACAACTTTACATGTTCTTCCTCTCCCCCCCTCCCTTTTCCCTTCTGGCTCAGTTACCATCTCTTCTCTTCACAAAGCTGAAATCTTCGCTCGAACTTTCGCCTCCAACTCAACCTGAATGAAACCAGCGCTGCTCCTCTGTCTCCTCCTTCCACCGACATAATCATGTCTGAAACTAGAATCTCTTCCAATGATGTTCTTCCTGACCTGTCTGGGGTCACCTCCAGGAAGGCGTACGGTCATGATGGTGTACCTCCTGTTGTTCTCAAGAACTGTCCTTCTGTGATGACACCCAGGCCTAGGCAAACTCTTCCGTCTTTGTCTTTCATCTGACACTTTTCTTCCTGCTGGAAGTTCGCTTTCATTCAGCATGTCCCAAAGAAGGGTGACCGCTCTCAACCTCCAACTATCATCCAACTGCCTTGATTTGTAGCCTTTGTAAAGTTTTTGAATCCATCCTTAATAGGAAAATTCTTAATCATCTCTTCTCACAATATTCTCTCAGATCGTCAGTATAGACGACGCAATGGATGCTCTACTGGCGATCTTCTTGCATATCTCTCTAACTCTTGGTCATCCTCTTTTGAGATTTCGGTGAAACCTTTATTATTGCGATAGACATATCAAAAACTTTTGATAAAGTCTGACACAAATCTTTAATTTCGAAACTGCTCTCCTTTGGTTTCTATCCTTCTATCTGTGCCTTCCTCTCTAATTTCCTTTCTGGCCGATCTAGAGCTGCGATTGTAGATGGCCACTGTTCTTCTCCTAAAGCTAATAACAGTGATGTTCCTCAGACTCTGTCCTTTCACCCACTCTTTAACTTTTATTGATCAATGATCTATTAAATCGCGCTCCCTGCCCTATCCACTCTTCACTTCTCCGACCGTTTCACAAAGCGTCCCTCCCAACAGTCACCTGACCTCTGATCCTTCTGCTATCTCAGACTGTGGTAGAGAAAACCATGTAACATTCAATGCCACAAAAACTTAGTTCCCCATTTCTAACATTATTAACGTTTCCTTTTCTTTGATCTTTCCTGGAAAGATCGCATATACTCTCATTCTAAATCAGTTTCTAAGAGGTTAGGTGCGTTGTACAGGTTCCGCAGTTTCTTCAACCCGCAGTTTCTTCAACCTCAGCTGCTGTCTCTGTACAAGGTTTTTGTCCACCCTTGAATGGAGTACGCTTCTCATGTGTGGGGTGGTTCAACCCACACAGCGGTACTTGACCGATTGGAAACATAGGCTTTTCGTCTCATCAATTCCGATCCTCATACTGACTGTCTTCATTCCCTCTCCCTTCACTGCAATGTTGTCTCACTCTCTTTACTTTCGCTATTATATCAGACATTGCTCTTCTGAACACTCCAACTGCATGCCTCCTTCTTTAAGAAGCGCACGCAATACCAGACTTTCTACACATTCTCATTCTTTTTCTGTCCAACTCTATAACTTAGGATTAATTGGCATTTTGAATCTTTCATCTACTCAACCGATCAACTCTGGAACAGTCTTCCTCAGTCCAACTCTCCACCTGTCTATGACCTCCAATCTTTCAAACGCAGTGTATATAGTCATCTCCAAAACCCTGGACCTTGATTTTGGCTATCTTCTTCCTCAATGGCAGGAGAGTTTTTGCGGATATTCGCTCCTGACCACTCCTTCCTGTATAAAAAAGTAGGATGGAATGGAGGATGCTTGTTACAGGTATGTAAGTTCGGGACTATCTCCTTTATTTTTGAAAATCCTAGCGTATGAATGAATTTCTTTTGGGGGGGGGGGGGGCTCGAAGAACAGATTTTGCACGATTCCGGGCACAAATATGAGCCAGGAGATGAATGGCGGCGGTACTCTCTGAAAAACTCCTCTCTGTTGCTGCAAGCATTAGAACAAGTAAAGTTAAACCAAGGTTTGTTTTCCAATTAGTTGTAACAATAGAATATGGAATGTATAAAATTAACAATATCTTGTTAAAATGTCTTTTGCCTTTAATCAACGCTTGTTAACCATGTGCTAATCTCTTTTTATTTCTCTGTTCCGTTGTACATATGTATATATTTTCGGCATCTCGTCTTCTCCATTCCCTAACGAGCTGTACTGCTGACTGAATACACGAAAGGACTTGGAATCATTTCTTCTTTTTCCTTGTGGGCTTGCCTCATTCATTCATTTCATTGGTTTAAGTGTGAAATTCATGCTAAAGAAATGTAAGTTAGGTTAGGTTCAGTTAAGATACGTTAGGAATTAGACATTTCCTAAGATAAAATTTATAAATGATTGATTTACTAAGTTTCGTTAAAATATGCGGTAGTCCGCCAAACCGAAAAGATCCATATATCAGGTTGTAACATAAATTCTGCTCGATTAGAAAACGGACGATAGATAATACAATAACCTCAAGATAATGTTTAGAAATGTTGCAAAATACACGCGGCGACAGGTTCGCACAGGTTTTATCACAATACAGAATGATACAGAATGACTTAGGCTAGTGTAGGCTTAGGATAGTGTAGGAATAGGCTAATGAATATTTTCTCTGGTGTTTTTCATACAGTTACAACGCCACCCCTACGATATTACAGTAATTCAAAAAACATGGAGCCCACGAAAGAGCATATTCGACATGTGATGCTGTATGAGTTCCATAAAGGATCTAACGCTAGTGAATCCGCAAAAAACATTCAAAGAGTTTATGGAAATGATGTTGTGAGCGAATGGATGTGTAGGAGATGGCTTGAGAAGTTCAGAAATGGGGACTTCAGTCTGAAAGATTATCAATGAACAGGACTACCAAATGAGTTAGATGAAGAGTTGCTGAAAGCAACAGTGGAGGAAAACCCAACGGTAACTGTAAAAGAACTTGGCCTGCAACTCGGTGTTAGCCATATGGCCATTCATCGTCATTTGAAGCTGTTAGAAAAAGTAGTGAAGGTTGGAAGATGGGTTCCGCATGATTTGTCACAAGCGAATCTTCACTATCGATTCGATATTTGCACATCACTGCATTCTCGGCAACTGTAGGCACCGTTTTTGAATCGGATCGTCACTGGGAATGAAAAATGGGTCCTCTATAACAATATTAAGCGTCTACATCAGTGGCTTAGCCGTGAAACAAAACCTGAACCTCAGCCAAGGAATGGACCCCATCCAAAGAAAATTTTGCTATCCGTTCGGTGGGATATACAAGGAATTATTCATTTTGAGCTTCTGTCAGATAACCAAACAATCACAGCTGAAGTCTATTGCCAACAACTCCACCGAGTGAAGATGGCATTACAAGAAAAACGTCCTGCATTAATTAATCGCAGAGGTGTTCTATTCCACTAGGATAACGCGCGCCCTCACACTGCTCGAATCACCACTGCCCAATTGGTGGCATTTGGTTGGGAAAAAATGCCTCATCCACCTTATTCTCCGGACATCGAACCTTCAGACTACCATTTATTTAGAAATCTGTAACACCACCTAGATGGACAAAAGTTGCAATCCAGGGAAGCTATCGAAAACGAAGTAATCGCTTTTTTTTAACTCGAAACCAAGGGATTTCTTCGGACGTGGCATAAAAAACTTTTCTACAGGTGGGAGGAGGTTATAGAAAAAGAAGGGAATTATATTGATGATTAATTTGTCATTATGTCATTTAATTTTTGTTATGAATAAACTAAAAATTCGGGCAAATTTGTCCTTATAAGTCCTTTAATTTTTGTTTTGAATGAACCAAAAAATCGAGCAGAATATATGTTACAACCTTATATATAATATCTAATAACTATATAAATCAATAAGACATTCATAAGGTCCTGTAAAATAAATATCACTATTTGCTTTCTACGTCAATTTCTCATTACCTGCTGACGGTGCAGATATGCATCGGTTCGTATTTCAAACAATAAACAATTTTTTTATATTATTTGTTTATTATTACTAGGGGCACTCAATATATTTTGTCCCACCCTTTTTTCTTAGCTAAATAATAGGCCATAGGGCTGAAATGTCTTTTGCGCCCTAAGTTTGAACTTTCTGCGCTTCACATAACCAGATTTTTCCAGTTTGAACCTCCCCTCCTTGTATAAAACCGCTTTTAAACGCCCTTGTATAAAACCGATGGCTAACGTAGTTTCGAAAATGGCATCTGACAGTGATGTACATCGTAAACAGAGCGCTGTTATCGAGTTCTTAACCGCAGAGAAGGAAACAGTTGGAAATATTCACAAACGTCTACAAAACGTTTACGGAGATGTTGTTGTTGATCGAAGCACAGTTGGATGCTGGTCTAAACGTGTGAGATCATCGGAGAGAGGGAGAGCCAGCCTCGATGATGAGCTACGCAGCAGTCGCCCGGCATCGGCTGTGACATCTCACACTGTGCAACGTGCTAACAGCATCATTCGATCAAATCGGCGTGTCACATACAAGGAGCTATCACTGGAGCTAGGAATTAGTGAAGGAAGTGTGAATATGATAATTCAGCAACTGGAATATTCAAAAGTGTGTTCACTGGTTTGTTCCTCGCAAACTGACTGAAGATCACAAAGCCCAAAGAAAATAAATTGCTTCTGAATCGTTGGTTCAATACGAGACAGAAGGGGATGACTTCCTTTCACGAATTGTGACTGGGGAGAAGACTTGGGTACACCACTTTGAACCTGAAACAAAATGCCAATCCATTGAGTGGCATCATGCAGACTCCCCATGCAAGAAAAAGTTCAAAATGGCTCCCTCTGCAGGAAATGTTATGGCCACCATCTTCTGGGACATGAAAGGGGTGATTTTGCCTTGATTCCACTATTCCAGTGCCTTGAAGCCCGCTGAAAATATTGATGACGATGCATCCGATAGCTCATTGGATACAGAAAGCAGGCAGCACGCCAGCCAACATTCTTTAACCAATCCAAATCATCAGATAGGAATGGGTAGCTCACCACCTAGTTCGCCTGGATCCTCTGATTCATCATTACCTTCCACAGCCAGATCAAGAACTCTCTCCCCCTCACCACCACCACGACATGAAAATATAGATTTACAGCAAATAGAAACAGAGGAGGAACTAGCAAATCTAATTGAAATTGTTAAAACCATGAGTATGGAAAGCCGGCCCCAACTGATCAAACTCAATAAAAATAGACAGTTTAAGCAATTATTATGCAGAGTAAATGTAGCAATTAATAGACTAGTCTAAGTCAACACAGACCTTACTGAACTTAATCAAGTAAATTACTCTGCTGGCCTATACATGCAACAGAAACTTGTCCCAAACTTAGACCAAAGCCCCCCAGTCAAAACCGTAAGTGTAAACCAAAACCTCCTCCCTGGAAAGTTAAATTAACTGAACAACTTACCCAAGCCAGACGAGAACTGAACCAATTAAAACAATATTTCCAAACACCCCCACAACAAGGAAAACTCAAAAAACAAATAGGGAAAATAAAGAGAAAGTATAACTTGAGAGATAATCAATTACATGACAAGGCACTGGAATTGGAAGGAAAAATCCTAGCCATAGCCAATAGAACCAGGAATAAACAAAAGCAGATTGACATGAAAAACCATAACAAACAATTTTCATCAAACCCTAGAGCTTTTACCAAAATTTCATTAGAGAAAGAATAACAGTCCATGAACCACCAGATCAAACTTAGTTGGAGGCATATTGGAAGCCCCTCTTTGAAACCCCTGAACATTATAACCAGGATGCTGACTGGATAGAGACCATCAGGGTAGCAAATGAGGGTAAACCAGAAATGGAGGAGTTATTTATAATGGAAGACAAGATAAGAAGGAAACCGGCAAAATCCTCCAACTTTAAAAAACCTGGCCTAGATAAGCTCCCAAATTTCTGGCTGAAACAGGCCACGGCATTACACCACCATTACACTGCCGTTTTTCACACAATTTTTAAGGGAGAAGAAGAAACACCAGAATGGCTTACAAGTGGAGATAATATGACAGAAGAAGTAGAAACTGAAAGAGTACCAGCCACCTTAATAGCTAGAAAAGTCGCAAAATATTTGTACTGGAGCAACAGGCCAAACATGCAGAAGAATGGGAACAACATCAAAGAGCTGGAAAATACTATTAAGAACTACAGAAGGACTACATCAATAAGAAGGATCACTGGAATGATTAAGGGGAGGAGTTCTGCAATATGACTGAGAGCGTCTAATAATGGGTGCCCAAGATCTTGCACTCCTAACAAATACATTTAAAAAAAATGGCTGGACTAAGTAATAACGACAGGTGTAGATTCTGTCACGTAGAGGTGGAAAGTGTTGGCCATCTAATATCAGGCTGTAGGGTACTCATGGCAGATGGGTACTATACAGCGAGACACAATAAAATTTGCAAATATATCCACTAGAAGATCATGATAGCATTAGAATTAGAATGCATTAAAAATGTATGGAACCACACACCTGCACCAGCCACTGGAAATAACCATTACACTATATACTATGATACAGTAATTCCAACTGCCACTTTTATAGACAACTCTGCAGTAAAACCGGACATAGTAGTGTGGGACAAGAGGGAAAGGAGTGCCCTACTTATTGAGGTCAGTATCCCAAACGACTACGGCCTTAATAGGGCGGAAAGGGAGAAAATTACCAAATACCAGGCGCTTATCTACGACATAAAGAGAAATTGGAAATTGAAAGAAGCTGCCATTCTCCTCATCATAGTTGGGGCAACAGGTATGATGAAGAACAACTATCAATTTACCTGAATTCAATCCCAGGACAGCCCAGGCCATAGAAATGCAAACAGGGGCATTGGAAGGAAGGGTCACCCTCCTTAAACGAACGCTAGGCCAAGTTCAGATATAGTTGAAGTGTTTGGCTTCGGGTGGAAGCCCCTTCCAGCTATAAAAAGTACCATAAAGAGTATAAACCAAAAGTAAACATTACGAAGAAAGGACAAACAATCAACTCAGAGGCATATATTGCTATCCTAGACTCCAGAGAGGTATAAAGCGAGTTCGACCAGAGAGAAAACTGGAAGACGTCCTTCTTTTGCATTATAACGCAAGACCACACAACAGTTTGCAAACAAGAGAGGCCATCACAAAAATGCGCTTGACTCTGTTACCCCACCCTCCATACAGCCCGGATCTGGCACCTCCAGACTTCCATTTGTTTGGGCTAGTGAAGGATGCTATTCGTGGAAGAAAGTTTCAAAGTGACGATGAGATTGTTGAGGAGGTTAAGAGGTGGCTCCAGCGGAACCCAGTGGACTTTTACCAGCAAGGAATAAAGGCCCTTGTTTCGAGGTGAAGGAAAGCCGTAGAAAAGGATGAAGACTATGTGGAAAAATAAAAACTTGTAGAAGAGGTATGTAACTACTTGTGTACAAAATTTCTAGAACTTACAAGGAAACTTGGAAAGAAAAAAAAAGGTGTGGCAAAATATATTGAGTGGTCCTCATACCTTGGTTAGAGTCCCATCTATCACATATATATAAAAATAATATGTTTCTGACCAACAAAAAGGGGTCCGGCGGTTAATGGGTTAAGGACAATGCTTGACGTAATTTCTAACTAGTTCATAAAATTATTGGGACCTTAGTTTGTAAAAAGAACACTAGTAAGATTTCGAGAAGCAGGAAATTATTAAAACGAGGCGCCATTAGTTGCGTAGCTGGCTGATTGTAAAGTTATACATTAGATTATATTCTGTAGTAATTTTGAAAATCTGTTTATTGCAGTTTTCAAGTGTGCTGATTTATTTGAGTTAAATAAATTTGGCTGAAATAGATATTGAAATATTTCGAATAAAATTAATAATTTTCAAGTTATAAAAGTTAGAATGAAGTGAAATTAATTTCAAATTTGTGGAACAGCGAGTTTGTTGCGTCGCAGTGGGCATTTCGCGAAGTTTTGTCAGCTCCTCTACGGTAAACAGTTAATAGTATTATTGTAACATAAATAGTTATTTATATTGAACGTAGAATTAATAATGAAGGTATGATTATTTCTTAATATTTAGGTTTGGTTTTACGTTGCTACAGTCCCTGAACGTTTGTGCCTTCAACTGATTGGAGGTTATCATCATTTGAGAAGCCTGACATATTGATGTGAGGTAAAATAATTAATTTAAAGAATGCGTTACGGTAGTGAATTATTTATATGGCGAAATTATCCTAATGTTTATAAATTATTGTATAAGTGTATGCCTAATGTAATTTTTTGTATTATATTTGTATTTGCATTAAATATTTAGTGTTAATATGTTTAGTATTTACAGGCGTCTGGTTTGGGGCACGAACTACGATTTAAAGAGACAAATCACAAATCAGAAGTTAAATCTTCGTCAGAAACAGGGATATTTGTTTTTACTCAGTTTATGCAACATAATGCCAGTTCGGCATTCAAATCCGTTAACCCAAATAAGCTTCATAAGATCTTTTGGTGCTCTTCCAATACGTGCTCTACCGTAAAATTTACATTCCAATATGTGCTAACTAACGAAAATATCACGACCTAACCTAACCAATCGTCAAGGGCGTACAATTGACCTAACGATTGGTTAGGTTAGGTCATGATATTTTCGTTAGTTAGCACATATTGGAATGTAAATTTTACGGTAGAGCACGTATTGGAAGAGCACCGATCTTTTCAGTCTTTAAATTTTCTCACTGTATTTTGGAGGCTCAATTGCACTTAATCTAATATCTGTTCAAGGCCATTTCACTCTTAAGTTTAATGTTTGTTAACATTCGTTAACGATGTTTGTATGTTGATGTTCGTTTCGTGTGACAAACTTTAAATAAGAGTTACAATTTATGGGCCTTTATTTTGATAAGGTCCTTCAATAAAGTAACTATAAATCACAGTATTAATTACCGTCCATACCTCAGTTTTCCAAAGTTCAGACATTAGGAATTGGCTTGAACACAGATTAAGAATGAAATTCCAAAATAAAATATTACCCTCCTGAAGAAGGAAATGAGACAAAGACCGGATCTGCAGAAGTCATTCCCGATGTAATAGGAAAATACGGTTACAAGCAAAGAACGGTTATATGTTTTCAGAGTTATAGACACTTTTATGAAGAAGTATGGATACAGATTAAAGAGTAGTTGGAACAAAATGAGCTAAATCATATGACATATATACTTACTTGAGCGATACTCTGGATGGTTTTGAACGGCAGTTCAGGATCGACCTGTGGTCGACCCCTCTTCAGCATCCCGCCTCATTTGCAGGGTTTGGTGGAAGACGGAATTTGTTTCCGCGCTCCTCCTGCCTTCGTAGCCAGCAAGTCCTTGAAATTATTCAGGTTGGTGTGCCGGAGGTTCCTCAGTTCTCTGGGCGGAATATTGAAGCTCTTTCGGATCTCGTATCCTGAGAATATTTTCCATCCTCGTTTTCATGGCCCTCTGCCCCACCGCTGCTGGGACAGTACAGAATCTGCTCCTTCTCTCACTTCAGTGTGTTTCTATTTCATTTCTAAGGTTAGGGACGCAGCCATTGAGTATATTATTGTGTACTGCTTGCATACTCTTTCCAGAGAGGAGAATTTCAGGGATGGAGCCGAGACCAGTAGTGTTCATCTTTCTTTTCTTCTATCTTAGATATAAAAGTCCTTTGTATGGCTTCTATGTTTGCGATGTCTCATTCTCTGTATGGACTTGTGAATACTGAGCAAAATACTCAATTATTGGTAGGACTAGAGTCTAGTCCTAGACTCTTCCACAATTTTAGCATGATGTTTGATTTTCTGCTTTGGGAGCTCCTCCAGGTATCTAATTCCCATTACTTTTCTCGCTGTTGTAATTTTGATGTTATATATATATATATATATTATATATAAAATTTTATTTACATTAAAATTCAAGGGATATGAGCCAGCCAAAATCACTTCTTTCATTAAAGTTACCGATAGTTCTTATCCATTTTACATTAGTTTGGAGTTCCCTTGATCCTTACATGGATTAACTTTTAGTGTTTAGCATAAATATGCAATACCCTTTATTAGGTGTATATATATATGTATATATACAGTATATATATATATATATATACATACATATACACACAAATGGTCAGAAGACAGCAACATGACAGTTAACACCGAGAAATTTCAGCTCTTGAGATATGGTAGAAAAGAGGAACTTAAACAGACTGCATATTATGCTCCAGATAGACAGGAAAATCAGAGAAGCCTTGAAAGAGATCGATATGAGGGTAATAATGACCGCTCATGCAAAATTGAAACACAAAATCAGATAGCGATAATAAAGCAAAAAGAATCGCGGGACAGGTACTAAGAACGTTCAAATGAAGGGACAGGATAGTAATGATTCCCCTGTTAAAAATACTGATTTTACCAAAACTTGAACACTGCTCAGTTTTGACGTCCCCATATAAAAAGGAAGCAATTAATAAACTAGAAGAAATGCAGAGACATTTCATAGCAAGACGTAAACTAAATCTGTTCTCCCTGGAAAGAAGAGAGAGGTACACCATAATCTACATATGGAAAATGATCGAAAAACTGGTACCAAACCTAAAACTAAACCCAATTACCATTCAAAAACACTGCAAAATAGGAAAGGCAGAATGTGTAGTGCTTCCAAATTAAAGGCCCGACAAGGGACCTCCTCAACTGAAGGAAAATAGCTTGGTTGTCAGGAGGCCAAGACTTTTTAATCAGCTTCCAAAAGACCTCAGAAACGTTACAGGGGTCAAAGTTGAAGTCTTCAAGAGAAGATTAGATGCCTGACTCAGGACGGTACCAGATCAGCCGGGTGTACCTGGCTATGTACGGTGGAGAGCGCAAGAAAGCAACTCGCTTCTCCACCAAGCCAGACCTAGAGGCGGGGCCACCAGCTTGACCTTCGTGTGAAGAGAGAACAACGCACGGAACAGCAACGACGTTAACGAGGTGTGGGTGTGTATATATAATATATTATATAATATATATATATATATATATGCAGTAAAATCACAGAATAACACGTGATCTTATTAATAAGCAAACAACCACAGGGAAAAGGAAAAAGAAACACGAAATCCGAGCGCTTTCGTGATATATTCACATCTTCAGGGAAAAACAAGTAAGTATTACTTGTTTTTCCCTGAAGATGTGAATATATCACGAAAGCGCTCGGATTTCGTGTTTCTTTTTCCTTTTCCCTGTGGTTGTTTGCTTATAAAAAAAAAATATATATATATATATGTATATATATATATATATAAACTCAGAATGGTCCCCTGAGAAACTTATATGTTAAACACAGACCGTGCATGGAACAAGGAACTCTTCTGGGAAAATTAAATCCACTATAGTCCGAATAAGTAATGGTAAATGACAAATACCATAGTTTTTCTTTTCATGATGCAAGCCCGACGTGGGCAACGGGTCTCTCGCAAAGAGGTCCCA
Organism: Bathynomus jamesi; assembly: GCA_023014485.1. Lineage (NCBI taxonomy): Eukaryota > Metazoa > Arthropoda > Malacostraca > Isopoda > Cirolanidae > Bathynomus > Bathynomus jamesi. The sequence goes on from JAJOZX010000939.1 coordinate 498,061, forward strand.
TAAATATAGCTTCCTTCGCAGCTATCTGCAAAGTAGACAGGATCCAGCTTTGGGACATGGATCTAGGGTTTAAAGCAGCCTAGCCCTATATATATATATAATATATATATATATATTATAATATATATATATATATGAAAATTATTTCACGAAAGTAACACGTGAAAAATATTTATGATGAATAAAACCACGAAGGAAAGGAAACACAAAAAGGTGCTCAAGCGCTTTCGTCTAATGACATCCTCAGGAACACTGAAGTACATAAAAGGTTACGGCCTATATATAGGTTACAGAAAGAAAAAAAAAAATAAATAAATACATACACACAAACATATATATATATATATATATATAACATACATATCTACACACATATATATATATATATATGCAATAAACGGAGAAGTAAAAATAAAAATTAAAAATTAAAATTAGAGGATTAACAAGAGGCATACAGATTTGTAAGGAAAAATATCGATTTTTAGCACAAGATCAAATGAATTATAAAAATACAAATTTATACTGGAAATCTGCCCGGGTTTTAACACTTGCCTTTTAGAGTCAAGTTTCGATATATATAAAAATAAAATGAAGATTAAAAGTTAATAAAGTAGCGTACAAGTTTACCAAAGATTTAGCGTCCTACCCTTTTTATCTAAATTGTTTTGAAGGAATTCAAAACAACAGGATCGAGTTGAAAAAGACCTTTGCTTATGTTGAAGTTATTTGAAAGTTGGATAATGGCAGACTCAAGAATATTTCTATTGACAATGTTGCTAGAATGAAATAAAACTGAAGCATTATTCCAATCAATACAGTGGGATAACTCTGACAAATGGACAAAAAGAGCACTGGACAACTGTCCTGTTCTAACGGAATATTGATGCTGTTTTATACGTGTGTGCAAATCCTTTCCCGTCTGACCTATGTAAAAGGAATCACATTGTTTACACCCAATTTTATAGATAATGCCTGAATTATTGGTAGGGCTATTTTTTACTATGATATTTTTCACAATATTGTTATATGAAAATACTACATTAATATCCAAAAGTTTAAGTACATTAGCAATGCCTAAAAAGCCCGGGAAAAATGGAAGTACTAAAATATTTTTTGACAAAGTACGAGTGTTATTATTGACACGATAGAAAGTTCGTTTTGCCTTGTTGAGACAAGATTCCATAAACGCAGATGGTAACACAGATCACTTCCAATACCGTTGATTTTTTCCAATTCGGCATCGATGTATTCCGGACTGGCGATCCTAAGGGCGCGGAGAAACATTGATGAAAAAATGGCCTTCTTAGTGGGGGTGTCATGTCCCGAGTAAAAGTGTACGTAGGACAAATTGTTTGTTGTTTTCCGATAGATACTAAACTTAAAACCTGGGCTTTCCCTATGTACCCGCACATCCAAAAATGGGATTGAATTGTCTTGTTCCACTTCTAAAGTAAACTTAATGGAGGGGACTTGATCATTTAACTGAAGGAGGAAGTTATCCAGGTCACGATTCATGGGCCAGATACACAAAATATCGTCGACGTACCGCAACCAAGGGATGCCAACCCCCAGGATTCTCGGAATGTAAGTAATTTCGAAAAACTCCATATAAATATTGGAGAGGAGGGGCGATAAGGGGTTGCCCATGGCCATCCCAAACACTTGTTGATAATACTCGTTATTGAAAGTGAATTTACAGTCTTTGATGCAAAGCTTAATAAGTTCCAAAACAATGTGTGAAGGTAGTGGCAGGTCATACTTATGTAATTCTTGGGAGAGAAAGTCAAGCATCAATCGGCACTTTTGTAAACAATGAACAAACGTCAAAACTGATCAATCTATCGTTAGTTTCAGTACGTGCATTATTCAATTTTTCAGTAAGATCCATGGAATTTTTTACATGTGAATCAGAGATAGTTCCGAGAATGGGGGACAAGACTTTGACAAGCCATTTGGAGAGTTTATAAGTAATAGAGCCCACCGAGCTAATAATAGGGCGCATAGGGTTGCCAGGTTTGTGGGTTTTAATAAGACCGTAAAGGTAGGGCAGAGAAGGTGAAGTGGACATGAAAAGCGGAATTAAGTCCTTATGATCTTTGAGAATGCGTTTCAAGCCACTATTAAATGATTTGATGACGTCATCCTGCGGGTTCTTCCTAAGTTTGCTGTATGTGGCGGGGTCCTGGAGAAGCTCGTTCATCTTTCCGATGTAGTCCACTTTGTCCATAATAACTATGGTGTTAGCCTTGTCTGCTTTAGTAATATGGAGCTCCCCATCTTTTTTTAATTGTGAGAGGCCATCGCGAAAACGTTTAGGAAAGTTATCTTCGTAATTACCATTCGCCGCACTATAAACGAGGCCTTTAACTATGTTAAACAAATACTGAGGGAGATTACACTGTTTTTCAAAACACGCGAGACTGTAACAAATTTGTAAAGCCGAAGGTTTTTTAACAATAAAAAAGGACATACCATATCCAAGGGCACTTTTTGCATCGTCACTAATGTTTTTCGAAGAAAGGTTCAAAACACACTTTGAGCTTGCTTTTTTACTCCACTGACTATTTCGAATGAGACTTTTAATTTTCGATCCAAAATGTTACGAAGTGAAGTAGTTCTCCGACGCAACTCGTTGTAAATTTCATCAAACAAAGGTTGGATCCACGGTTGGGGAATAACGGTTACAAAATTATGTTTGGCGATGTTTAAATTTTTGAAGGCGGACCACTCATTTTGTCTGGTGACTTCAATATGTTTCTTTAAAATTAATCTGCTGAAGTTGTCCACTTCACCTTCTCTGCCCTACCTTTACGGTCTTATTAAAACCCACAAACCTGGCAACCCTATGCGCCCTATTATTAGCTCGGTGGGCTCTATTACTTATAAACTCTCCAAATGGCTTGTCAAAGTCTTGTCCCCCATTCTCGGAACTATCTCTGATTCACATGTAAAAAATTCCATGGATCTTACTGAAAAATTGAATAATGCACGTACTGAAACTAACGATAGATTGATCAGTTTTGACGTTTGTTCATTGTTTACAAAAGTGCCGATTGATGATATGCTTGACTTTCTCTCCCAAGAATTACATAAGTATGACCTGCCACTACCTTCACACATTGTTTTGGAACTTATTAAGCTTTGCATCAAAGACTGTAAATTCACTTTCAATAACGAGTATTATCAACAAGTGTTTGGGATGGCCATGGGCAACCCCTTATCGCCCCTCCTCTCCAATATTTATATGGAGTTTTTCGAAATTACTTACATTCCGAGAATCCTGGGGTTGGCATCCCTTGGTTGCGGTACGTCGACGATATTTTGTGTATCTGGCCCATGAATCGTGACCTGGATAACTTCCTCCTTCAGTTAAATGATCAAGTCCCCTCCATTAAGTTTACTTTAGAAGTGGAACAAGACAATTCAATCCCATTTTTGGATGTGGGTACATAGGGAAAGCCCAGGTTTTAAGTTTAGTATCTATCGGAAAACAACAAACAATTTGTCCTACGTACACTTTTACTCGGGACATGACACCCCCACTAAGAAGGCCATTTTTTCATCAATGTTTCTCCGCGCCCTTAGGATCGCCAGTCCGGAATACATCGATGCCGAATTGGAAAAAATCAACGGTATTGGAAGTGATCTGTGTTACCCATCTGCGTTTATGGAATCTTGTCTCAACAAGGCAAAACGAACTTTCTATCGTGTCAATAATAACACTCGTACTTTGTCAAAAAATATTTTAGTACTTCCATTTTTCCCGGGCTTTTTAGGCATTGCTAATGTACTTAAACTTTTGGATATTAATGTAGTATTTTCATATAACAATATTGTGAAAAATATCATAGTAAAAAATAGCCCTACCAATAATTCAGGCATTATCTATAAAATTGGGTGTAAACAATGTGATTCCTTTTACATAGGTCAGACGGGAAAGGATTTGCACACACGTATAAAACAGCATCAATATTCCGTTAGAACAGGACAGTTGTCCAGTGCTCTTTTTGTCCATTTGTCAGAGTTATCCCACTGTATTGATTGGAATAATGCTTCAGTTTTATTTCATTCTAGCAACATTGTCAATAGAAATATTCTTGAGTCTGCCATTATCCAACTTTCAAATAACTTCAACATAAGCAAAGGTCTTTTTCAACTCGATCCTGTTGTTTTGAATTCCTTCAAAACAAATTTAGATAAAAAGGGTAGGACGCTAAATCTTTGGTAAACTTGTACGCTACTTTATTAACTTTTAATCTTCATTTTATTTTTATATATATCGAAACTTGACTCTAAAAGGCAAAGTGTTAAAACCCGGGCAGATTTCCAGTATAAATTTGTATTTTTATAATTCATTTGATCTTGTGCTAAAAATCGATATTTTTCCTTACAAATCTGTATGCCTCTTTGTTAATCCTCTAATTTTAATTTTTAATTTTTATTTTTACTTCTCCGTTTATTGCATATATATATATATATATATATATATATATATATATATATATATATATATATATATATATATGTCTGATGAATAAAACCACGAAGGAAAGGAAACACAAAATGGTGCTCAAGCGCTTTCGTCTAATGACATCCTCAGGAACACTGAAGTACATAAAAAGGTTAAGCCTATATATGTATGTTATTTATTTATTTTTTTTTCTTTCTGTAACCTATATATAGGCCGTAACCTTTTATGTACTTCAGTGTTCCTGAGGATGTCATTAGACGAAAGCGCTTGAGCACCTTTTTGTGTTTCCTTTCCTTCGTGGTTTTATCATCATATATTATATATATATATATAAAAAAAATATATATATATATATACATTCAACTGCAAAGAACACGCAGTATAAATAACGTAAAGAACGACGCTTGTATAGGAGATATTCCGCGCAAGACGAGAAAGAGAAAACAACAAATGAAAAAATGAAGTACCACCTGGGAATCGAACCCGGGATCTTCCGATTGCCGGTCAGACGCGATAACCACTACACCATGGACTCCACTCTTCCAAATGCCGTAATTCCTCTACATACTCGCAGAAACCAATGCCCCAAAGGGGCACCTCCCGCTTGCCGTAACATTATATACATTCAACTGCAAAGAACACGCAGTATAAATAACGTAAAGAACGACGCTTGTATAGGAGATATTCCGCGCAAGACGAGAAAGAGAAAACAACAAATGAAAAAATGAAGTACCACCTGGGAATCGAACCCGGGATCTTCCGATTGCCGGTCAGACGCGATAACCACTACACCATGGACTCCACTCTTCCAAATGCCGTAATTCCTCTACATACTCGCAGAAACCAATGCCCCAAAGGGGCACCTCCCGCTTGCCGTAACATTATATACATTCAACTGCAAAGAACACGCAGTATAAATAACGTAAAGAACGACGCTTGTATAGGAGATATTCCGCGCAAGACGAGAAAGAGAAAACAACAAATGAAAAAATGAAGTACCACCTGGGAATCGAACCCGGGATCTTCCGATTGCCGGTCAGACGCGATAACCACTACACCATGGACTCCACTCTTCCAAATGCCGTAATTCCTCTACATACTCGCAGAAACCAATGCCCCAAAGGGGCACCTCCCGCTTGCCGTAACATTATATACATTCAACTGCAAAGAACACGCAGTATAAATAACGTAAAGAACGACGCTTGTATAGGAGATATTCCGCGCAAGACGAGAAAGAGAAAACAACAAATGAAAAAATGAAGTACCACCTGGGAATCGAACCCGGGATCTTCCGATTGCCGGTCAGACGCGATAACCACTACACCATGGACTCCACTCTTCCAAATGCCGTAATTCCTCTACATACTCGCAGAAACCAATGCCCCAAAGGGGCACCTCCCGCTTGCCGTAACATTATATACATTCAACTGCAAAGAACACGCAGTATAAATAACGTAAAGAACGACGCTTGTATAGGAGATATTCCGCGCAAGACGAGAAAGAGAAAACAACAAATGAAAAAATGAAGTACCACCTGGGAATCGAACCCGGGATCTTCCGATTGCCGGTCAGACGCGATAACCACTACACCATGGACTCCACTCTTCCAAATGCCGTATTCCTCTACATACTCGCAGTTGAATGTATATAATGTTACGGCAAGCGGGAGGTGCCCCTTTGGGGCATTGGTTTCTGCGAGTATGTAGAGGAATTACGGCATTTGGAAGAGTGGAGTCCATGGTGTAGTGGTTATCGCGTCTGACCGGCAATCGGAAGATCCCGGGTTCGATTCCCAGGTGGTACTTCATTTTTTCATTTGTTGTTTTCTCTTTCTCGTCTTGCGCGGAATATCTCCTATACAAGCGTCGTTCTTTACGTTATTTATACTGCGTGTTCTTTGCAGTTGAATGTATATAATGTTACGGCAAGCGGGAGGTGCCCCTTTGGGGCATTGGTTTCTGCGAGTATGTAGAGGAATTACGGCATTTGGAAGAGTGGAGTCCATGGTGTAGTGGTTATCGCGTCTGACCGGCAATCGGAAGATCCCGGGTTCGATTCCCAGGTGGTACTTCATTTTTTCATTTGTTGTTTTCTCTTTCTCGTCTTGCGCGGAATATCTCCTATACAAGCGTCGTTCTTTACGTTATTTATACTGCGTGTTCTTTGCAGTTGAATGTATATAATGTTACGGCAAGCGGGAGGTGCCCCTTTGGGGCATTGGTTTCTGCGAGTATGTAGAGGAATTACGGCATTTGGAAGAGTGGAGTCCATGGTGTAGTGGTTATCGCGTCTGACCGGCAATCGGAAGATCCCGGGTTCGATTCCCAGGTGGTACTTCATTTTTTCATTTGTTGTTTTCTCTTTCTCGTCTTGCGCGGAATATCTCCTATACAAGCGTCGTTCTTTACGTTATTTATACTGCGTGTTCTTTGCAGTTGAATGTATATAATGTTACGGCAAGCGGGAGGTGCCCCTTTGGGGCATTGGTTTCTGCGAGTATGTAGAGGAATTACGGCATTTGGAAGAGTGGAGTCCATGGTGTAGTGGTTATCGCGTCTGACCGGCAATCGGAAGATCCCGGGTTCGATTCCCAGGTGGTACTTCATTTTTTCATTTGTTGTTTTCTCTTTCTCGTCTTGCGCGGAATATCTCCTATACAAGCGTCGTTCTTTACGTTATATATATATATATATATATATATATATATCGGGTGGTCCGAAAAAAATGACGCATTTTTTAAAAATTAATATCTCAGTAACCCCCTTCCTTATCATGACAATTTTTATATGCAAGATACTTTCAAACTTCTTTTTATGAATGCAAGAAACGGAATTCTGATATCTTTTATAGTTTTCTCGCAATTAACAAAAGTAACAACATGGGTCAAAAAAACGAATATCATGAGAAAGGAAAAATTTAATCAGAAATTTAACTAATTAATTTACAGTAAATGATCGATTGGACCACCACTCTGTTGACACACTAATCTAAGTCTTTTCTTCCACACAAAAATAATACTTCTTACTTCATTAATGCCAATTTCTTGCCAAGATTCAAGTATTTTACTTTTTAATTCTGATTCGGTGAATTTTTCTCGTCGACCTCGGTAAACCTTCTCTTTTAGTAACTCCCAAATTGAGTAGTCCATAGGATTACAATCTGGGCTTTGTGGTGGCCACTCATTTTTCGTTATTAATTTTGGTATATTGCTAATCAGAAACGACTGTGTGGCGTAGCTTGTATGCGACGGTGCTCCATCTTGTTGGAATATGAAATCATTTTCTTGATACAGGCGACGACAATCCGGCAACAATTTTGTTCTTAAAAGTTCAATGTAATTTGCAGAATTCACCTTTGTCTTTTCAGTTTCAATAAAATGAACATCTGTCTTGCCATTCCAAGAGACCCCTGCAGATATCATAACCTTTTTGGAGAATCTTGACGTTTCATGATACAATCTGTTTATTGAAATGTCACACTTTTTACCACGCCCGTAGACAACATCATTTTGAAGGTTTCGCGGAATTTCTAGAGTGAAATCTTTTTCATCCGTGAAGACTATCTTTTTAATATCAACGACAGAGAAATTATCAAGTAACTTTCTGCACCTTGTTTTTCTTTTATCCTTAACAGTATCACTTTTTCTAGAAGATACTATTCTTTTGAAGGCTTTTAGTTTTTGTGCTTTAATTATTCGGTGTACAGAAGTCTTTCCAATATTCAAATGTTTAACAATTGTTCTTTGTGACAAATGACTTCCTGGTTTATCTTCTTGAGAGCAGATTTTATCGTTGATGTAATCCACATTTTCTGGAACCGAAGCTGTTTTAGGTCTACCGCTTCCTGGTTTTCTGGCAGTACTTCCCGATTCGCGAATCTTCTTTAAGAGTCTTTCCACTGCACGCCTTTTCCACTTTTTGCCGGGAAACTCTTGCAATAACCTTCCAGTCTTCCATCCTTTTTCACAGTAACAATTTTTAATGAGAATACGATCTTCCTCTGACAACATCATTAAGGGTACTGACGAATTGTTAAAAAATAAAAATATCCACAATTTGACTTGTTCATTCCTGTAGAGTTTTGTAATAACTTGCAAAAATATCGCATGATATCGTATAAAAATGATGTATAAAAAACGGATATTATATTGCGATTTTTGTTTTTTTGACCCATGTTGTTACTTTTGTTAATTGCGAGAAAACTATAAAAGATATCAGAATTCCGTTTCTTGCATTCAAAAAAAGAAGTTTGAATGTATCTTGCATATAAAAATTGTCATGATAAGGAAGGGGGTTACTGAGATATTAATTTTTAAAAAATGCGTCATTTTTTTCGGACCACCCGATATATGTGGTGGCCCAAAAAAAACGCCTTGAGATTTGAACATTAATAACTTCAAAACTATGCAGTTCACACTTCCAAAATTTAGGTAACTTTTACCTCAATCTACTAGTAAGCCATCATAAAAATTTCAGACCTCTACATAAAATACTTTTTCCACAGCTGAGGGAACAATGAGGTATGGTGAAAAAAACGAATATCATAAACTGAAAAAATTTTGTTATTCACATCTTATCAACAAATATGATCAACATGTCTGCCGTCCTGCTTACAAACCAATCTTAACCTTTTCTTCCACGACATGATGCATTTTCTGAGTTCTGCTAATGTTATTTTGTCCCAGCCTTCGCGTATTTTTTTTCTTTAATTGCATTTCTGTAAACTTTTCTGTTTGGCATTCATAAATCTTTTCTGCTCAAGTGTTCCATATGCAATAATCCATGGGATTGCAATCAAGTGATTGCGGGGCCAGTAGTTTTTTCCAATGAAGTTGAGTACATTCTGTTGTAGATAATCCTGTATGAACTTGCTAGTATGAGCTGTAGGGTACTAGGACAGTTTGCCTACGGACAACTTGCCTACGGACAGTTTGCCTACGGACAGTTTGCCTACTGGACATTATGCCTATGGACACCATGCCTACCGGACATTATGTCTAACGGACATGATGCCTAAAGGACGACACGCCTAACAGACGCAGCTTATTGAGGCATCGATTTTATTCCATTCTATTTCATTCTATTTCATTTTATTTCTTTCATATATTTAATTTTATTTTAATTACGCAATCGGTCTACAAGTCGACACAGAGTTGGGTGTGTAATGGCGACTCGTAGGTCGAAGGCTCTGTGCCAGCCCTCTATCGAGTTGTTGCGGAAAAGCAGGCCGTCTTCTTCGTCCTCGCTGCAGAATTCGAATCCACGTAGCCTCGAAATAGGTTAGAAAGTCTTCCAAGATCTCGTCCGTTTCCTCGTCAAAAACAGCCGTAAATCGTTCAAACGTGTTGCTAACATCTTGAAGAGGAACAAAAGCAACCTAACCTACCTAACAGTGATGTAGTCGAGACCACCAAGTCCGAGACTGAGACCGAGACCTGATCCTGTGAGACCAAGATCGAGACCGAGATCAAAGGTTCGAGATCGAGATCAACCTTCCGAGATCGAGACCCTTAAAATTCGAGACCGAGATCGAGATCGAGACCAAGCTCATGCCCTTTCAATTTGTTTTACACTACTATGGAAATTAGACTATGTTAAGTATATTAATAAACTAATAACTACTTTCTCAGATGTAGTGTGTTGAATGCAAAAAGTGTAACCTATAAATTAAAAAATGAATATATATATATATATGTACTTTTTATTTATTTACTTCTTTTATATCTGTTACAGAAGGTTTAATGAACGTACCACGACCCAGTTTGACTTGTGCATTATTTAAAGCATGATAGGTGCTCATTACACTTAAGGAACATCAGCATGCTCAGAAGATCTGCTGAAGTTCGACTTCTGTGGGGCCTCATTATTATGCCTCTATGGCTAAATACACGCTCAACTGGAGCACTAGAGGCAGGCACTGTTAAAACAGTCATGGCAATATTGGCTAGTGATGGGAATTTATCCCTTTTCTGGTGCCAAAACTTATTGGATAGCAGTTGTCTAAAATATGAGATTCATCGATCTGTAAGAGTTACCGCCGCAACTGTTCCCTGCGGTTCAAAATCTTCCCAGTTTCAACGTTCTTCGGCTTGGACCGATAGCTTTGATATTTTGCCATTAATCTCGGAACTTTGGTTTGACTCCGTTTTATTTCGTCATCGCTGCTGTGAGAATGAGCGCTGTCTCTCTGTATCTGCTCATTCTCCGTGCTTGAGTTTCCTCTATAGCATATATATTTATATATATACTAATATATACTTATTATATAATATATATAATTCTCTATTTAGTGTTTCCATTTTCAATAAAATTAATCTGACGGGGGCAGGGGGGGGAGGGCCAATTTTTTTGTAGCGCTAACCTAAAAAAATCCAGCCCCCCCCCCCCCCCCCCCCCCGCAAGACAAACGTGGCAACTCAAAACAGGGTGACTGATTAGTGAATACCTAGAGTCCCTTACTTTTACAAACTCATAAACATTCTGAATTGTGTCTGTTCAACCAAGCCACCATCATGAGTATGCCAATAACATATATTTTTCATTACGGTCTCGAGAGGTCTCGAAAGGTCTCGGGGAGAAAAACGGAGACCGCGTCTGTCGAGACCGAGATCGAGACCGAGATCTAAATAGCGGAGACCGAGATCGAGATCGAGATCTGCAAATTGGGTCTCGAGATCGGTCTCGAGACCGAGACCGATCTCGAGACCTACATCACTGCTACCTAACCTAACCTACCTTACCTAACCTTACCTTACCTAACCTTACCTAACCTAACCTTACCTAACCTACCTAACCTGAATTAATTCTTTTGCATGAATCTGAAGTTAAATAAGTTAAATAAGTTAAATAAGGTAAGGATAAATATACCACAGTTGTTCACTATATAATAAAAAAAATTAAGAAAATATTCTCGTCATGAAAGAGTGTAGATGCGAAATGTCCTTTAGGCATCATGTCCGTTAGGCATCATGTCCGTTAGACATAATGTCCGGTAGGCCTGGTGTCCATAGGCATGGTGTCCATAGGCATAATGTCCAGTAGGCAAACTGTCCGTAGGCAAACTGTCCGTAGGCAAACTGTCCGGCCACGGAGCTGTAGCACCATCTTTTTGGAGTATGAAATCGTTTCCATAATACAGACGCCCACAATCATGCAAAAGATTCTCCTCTAAGAGATTTACATAGGTTTCTGAATTAATTTTTTTATTTTCTGAAATGAGATGAATTTTCGTTTTTCCATTCCACGATACACCTGCTAATATCATGATTTTTTAGGAAAACTGACTTGTCTGGTGGTAAAGTCTTGATGGAGGAATGTTTTTCTTACGCCGACCATAAACAACATCGTTCTGGGAGTTTCGAGCAATCTCGATGGTGAAACCTTTTTCATCTGTAAAAACTATTTTCTTAACATCATTGGACGAAAATCTATCAAGCAATTTTGTACAACGAATTTTTCTTTTAACTCTTACATTGCTTCTACCGTTCTCTGCATTCTTTGTATGGAACTTCGACTGATACCTAAATTTCTTGCAATTTTCCTCTGAGAGCAGTGTGACCCAGGTCGATCCTCTTGAAATAGGTTCATCATTTCGATCTTTGCAATATTGTCTTGAGTGTAAACTGTTTCAGGCCGACCACTTCCACGCTTCCGTGCCGTCGAACCGGTTGCTTTAAGTTTTATAATTATTCTATTCACAGACGTAACATTACAAGTTATTCCTGGAAATTCCCTCAAAATTCTTGCCCCAGTCCATCTTTTTTCCAAGAAACACTTTTCAATCACCGCATTTTCACCGTTAGTTATCACCATAATTTGAAGTGTAAGTTTAAAAAAACAGTATTTAAGATGGGCGTAGCCTATATCATCTGACGTTTTTCTGAGACTACTACAAGTCTTAGAATAGTTGCCAGGTACAGCTATACACATTTAGGATTTAGGATATTCGTTTTCTTCACCATACTTCATTGTTCCCTCAGCTGTGGAAAAAGTATTTTATGTAGAGGTCTGAAACTTTGGAGGAAGTGTAGTTTACGTTCTCCTGTGGTACCTAGTGTAGCTTACGTTCCCCTACATTATCCTTGTATAGTTTGCGTTCCCCAACTTGTCCGCGTATACGTAATCAAAAAACGTTAAAACTAACGAAAATATTACGACTTAACCTAACCAATCGTCTATATATATATATATATATATATATATATATATATTTTTTTTTTTTTTTTTTAGTTCAGGAAGAACCGATTCGCCTCTATTTAAAGGGCATATCTCAGCGGAAAAACAAAGAAAAAGTGAGAGGAAAGACAGAGGAAAAAGAAAGGGTGGAGGGGACAGTCGAAGTGGAAAAAGACCAAGGATGACAAGGACTGCAGGGTCGAGCCCCATCATCCTTGGGTGCTAGGGCCGGGAGGGCGCACGTGAAACCTCCAGGAACAAGCACGTACAAACGAGCACAAAGAGCACTCAAGAGCACGAGCTTAGAACCCCCTTGCGGGGATATATATATATATATATATATATATATATAAATTGACGCCTGGTTAGGTTAAGTTGTAATATTTTCGTTAGTTTTAACGTATTATTTGATGGGTTCATTTAAAATATGTCTCCTAAATATCCTAGTTTAGTTTACGTTCCCCAACTTTGACCTAGTCTAGTTTGTGTCCCCTTTTGCGTCAGGGAGACGTAAACTAAACTTGCTCCGAAATTTTTATGATGGTTTATCAATAGATTGAGGTAAAAATTATGTAAATTTTGGAAGTGTGAACTGCATATTTTTAAGTTATTGATGCTCAAATCTGAAGGCGTTTTTTTGGGCCACCCGAGATATAGGAGCTATTGAAGAATAGGGACCCCAGCCTTCTTTAGTTAGGCTTATAAGACTAACTAAAGAAAATATCACGACCTAACCTAACCAATCGTTAGGTTAACTGTACGCCCTTGACGATTGGTTAGGTTAGGTCATGATATTTTCGTTAGTTAGCCTTATAAAGCTAACTAAAGAAGGCTGGGGTCCCTATTCTTCAATAGCTCCGAGATATATATATATATATATATATATAGGATAACCTGAAGATCAGGACCCCCAGCCTTCTTTAGTTAGCCTTATAAGGCTAACTAACGAAAATATCACGACCTAACCTAACCAATCATTAGGTCAACTGTACGCCCTTACAATTGGTTAGGTTAGGTCGTAATATTTTTGTTTGTTAGCCTTATAAAGCTAACTAAAGAAGGCTGGGGGCCCTGATCTTCAGGTGATCATATATATATATATATATATAAAACACATAATAATACAGTAGATTAAGTAATGCGTAAAAGAAGGGCTTTACTGTTCTTTTAAAGCATTTCCACCAATACACTCATTCAGGGTGTTAGTAGTTCACAGTATCATTGCCAATATATAGGAGGACAACGTACTAACGAAGCTTCTGTTCGTGGCTCATCACCAATGGAAGCAACAATTCTGTGTTCTCATAATCCAGTGAGCAGTCAGATTTATAATCGTTTCCTTTCTTGTGTCGTTAATAGGCATCGCAGATACTCCTGGTTTTATAAGTTCGGGTGCATGATTCATCAGGAACGACATGTACTAGAAATGTACGTTCCCTCTCAAAGGCACCACAAATGCACCCATTTCAATCACAAGCATATTCACGAATCACCGATTTGATGTGGCTAAGAAAGTAGGCTTACTATAATTTATGAATGATGATATCGAAACGAATAATTAGGGGGTCACCAGGTCTTGCAGACCAATTAATGTTTAATTAGAAAAGTAATTCAATTATTTGTTCACAGTGATTAACAGTTCAATAACGGTATTTATAGTGATTAACAATTATATAACGGCATTTGTACTATGCTAAATATGACTGAGTATTAGCAATAAGAAAAATGGTTATACAGACTAATTGTTGAGTAATTACAATGATGATAAATACTAATTTAGGTAGGCTAATGATATGCCGAGTGAACCCAGAAATAAATAATGAAACCTATTGATAATAGAATTAATGTACGTACGTTAGGTACAATAAACAGATTAAGTAATACATTAATTTAAATAGGCTAATGGGATATGCAAAAGGGAACACAGAATAGATAATGAAAGCCTATTGACAACTAAATTAATGCACGTACGGTAGGTACAGTAAATAGATTAAGCAATACACTAATTTAGATAGGCTAATGCGATATGCAAAAGTGAACATAGAATAAATAATGTAAGCCTATTGACAGCTGAAATAATGCACGTACGGTTGGAATGAAAGCCTATTTACAACTGAAATAATGCACATACGGGTGGTACAGTAAATGGATTAGGCCGTCAAGACTGAAATGCATAAAAGAACATGTAAACAGTAGGATGCACGATAAGTAAATTATACCAGTGATCACAACAACAAGGTTTATACAAAACTACGATATTGGTACGACACTTGAAATAGGCCTACTGCAGTCTTAACGAGAGAGTTAGTTTTCCAGGTAGCTTGCGTACACTTGGATATAGCCCAAACGAGACGCACGATTACACTGTGTAGGCTTCGTGTGGATTACTTAAGACGAGTCAAAAGGAGCTTACCGCAAATGATAGAACTCTGGAGCTTGAAGACCTACTTGATGGGTTGACCGATATTTGGCCAGTAATGACCTTGGAGACTGAATGCCTAGGTGAGGTTGACCGTATTGCGTTTCGCCCGTCGAGGATGACCTTGAAGACGGTAGGTGGCCTGCTGAAACTACTTGTTGAAAGGGCGCCGATCGAACTGTGGTGGAGGATGAGTGAAGCGAAATGGTTTGGTGGCTTGTGGCTTAATAAGGAGTTTACGGACCTGGGCCTCGAAAGGTGCTTCTGAAGTGTGGTGAGCTTTGCCGCCGTCCTTGAGGATGAAAGTTGACAGCCGGTCGAGAACTGGTAAGAGGCCACAGAACGCCTACAGCAGTGATGTTCTTTCTTGCAGGACGGAATTGTAGAGTCGCCTCAAGTGTTGCTTCGTTCTTGTATATGGTTGAAGTGTGGTTTGGACTGATGCCGGGTAAGGACGATGATGGCGCTGCGTGGAGAGAGTAGAATCACGAGGGGACGTAACGAGCGGAGTGAGGGCGAATGCCAGTGAATTCTGCCTTATATATGCTCGTAAGACGCTAACTTTTCGTGGGCCTTTTTGAAACCACAAGCGTCCTTTTGTTTCTGTTTCCTTGAACACCACGTATGTTTTTCGATTCCTGATGATTCTAAGACGTCTGCAGACGGCGAAGAAGAAAGGATTTCTTTGTCTGTTTCTTTGTCTGTTTCTTTGTCTGCCATCTACAAGTAGTCCCCTCTCAGAGATTGCACAGGAGCGATAATAAGGAGAATCACTATTTCGGGGCAAAACTTACGCGGCCATTCCGAGTGCGGACGCCAGGTCTTGCATTTGGCTGTGCTGCTGTGGCAGGAGGGTTCGAAACATCTTTCTGGACTGGGGAATCGGGCAGAGTTGGGGCTGCTGTAGTAGGTTGTGTGGGGACTGTTGGGGAAATGGGGTCGTCCTCGAGGTACGCCGGCTTCAGGCGATCGATCGACACTACGTCCTTGCGTCCTTTTGTTTCTGTTTCCTTGAACACCACGTGTGTTTTTCGCTTCCTGATGATTCTAAGATGTCTGCAGACAGGGAAGAAGAAAGGATTTCTTTGTCTATTTCTTTGTCTGTTTCTTTGTCTGCTTCTTTGTCTGCCCTCTACAAGTTTTTAAACTAAATTTAATTAGAAGCCAATTGTAATCGAACTAACCCAACCAAATTTAGCCCAGCCCAATGTTATCTAACTTGGCAGCGTACAGGCCAGTACATCCAATCCAACCAAAGTTCATATAACTATTTATCATAACTCCACTTGAGCCAACTACACTATATAAAACTTATTTTACATCGTACCCAATACCGTGATTGGGGCTGTGAACCAGTCAATAATGTTAAAAGGAAATTCATTTTGGGAATCTGAAGTAACAAGACAAGGCTTCTTTCCAAAGAAGACGGATAACTTATATAGTATATATGATATTAGTTCAAAAAGATTATTGTATTCTATCAAAAGAACCGTGTAACTGGTAAATATTGAGGGCTACGTTTAAGCTAGGGTCGTAACACCGCTTCCCGCCGATCAGCGAAGTTAAAAGACATTGGGTCTGGTGAAATGATGGATGGGAGACCGTCCTCTGCGTCCAGATTACGTAGCCTAGTAGGTCTCTTCCGTCGTATGGCTTTAGATGTTGCAAAGAAGATAAACAACCTGAACATTACATTTGGCGAATACTGTAATAAGTTAATAACTTTTTTACAAACATTTAAATTTCCTTAACTGATCTAATTTAATCTCCCATTCAAGAGCTTCATTATTCATTTCTGTAAAATTACTTAATTTTTTTTCATATCTTTATTTATATTCACTTTATCGTGACTACTTTCGTCCATTTCAATATGTATTCACGAATACATATGGATACAAAGGTTGTATACAAGTAGCCTACATTAAGTACATTAGTTCATATACGAGTACATACACTCAAATCAGAGTCCATAACTCAGTTGATAATACCGCGTCTCTGTAAGCGTAGTGAAGACACCGAGGTCGAGGGAGTTATTCGACTCCCGTTAGTGCTAGTAATCATAATTCAGAGGTTAGGGCAATGGGCCCCATTTGGTAGTTTGGCCTGAGCATTTTGCCACTTTCTGGTCATCCAACGGATTATATATAATTACATCCACTTGAACACACACACACCACACACACACACACACACACACACACATACACACACACATATATATATATATATATATATATATATATATATTAATCAGATATGCGTATCCGGCTACGAGGGTAGGAGTAGAGTGGAAACCAACTCTCTCCTCCACCAAATTCTGCAAATGAAGTAGGATGCTGCAGAGGAGTCAACCGTTCGGCCATTCGAAGACATCAAGAAGCCTCAAGTAAGTATATATATATGCCTTCTAAGGAAACTAATTTGGTCCATCCACTCTTAAATATTGTCTGTAATATCGCCTGTTTCATGAATTACGCAAGATGAAAGTTATCGAAAGAAAAACAAATTAAAGCATAATAATAAATATAATGAAAGAAGAAGAACGAAAAATTAATAATGCAAAGAAATAAAGGCATTTATTGGAAAGAAAAAAGTAAATATGATGTAATTAAGAATGATCTTGAAAATATATAATACAAAGAAAGAATTAATTTTCTTCGACTCATCCACCTTAAAAGAACGAGCACACACAACTAAATTAAAATTGATAAAGAACATTGACCCGCAACCAAAGGTAAATGTAATGAACACTGATAATTATTAATAGAAAACAAGAACACGCAGGAAGAGTGAACATGAAAGTAAATTAAAATTACATGAACAGAGAAACCATTTCCTATAAAGAAAAGAAGCATTCAAAATACCAATTGTTGAAATCAGACAATGTTTAAATCCAAAAATTTATTCATGGAAATTGGTTTTAGTTGTTTGTCATTGTTTATTTCGAAACTGAAAATTCATTCGCATTCTGGAATTCATAGTCAATTCCATTGCAGACTTTCAAATTGGATGATTGTTATAGGGACGTGTTACTGCTCTACTAGGGCGGGTCGTACTCAGGTGACAACATGAATCTGAAGGAAATCCTACCATCAGGGGTGTCTAAATTATGTGTTTTTACATGGAGAATTCAAATATGAGCTTATTGTTTGGATAGGATAACTCTAACCTACATCATTTTGTATCTGTAAATTGCCAATTTTACCCTTTTGAACCCCTTTATAATATATTAAAAGATATAAGGTAAATCATTTATATTGACAAGGCCAAATCAACTTTACATATATTTATTAATAGGTGAACTGCATGTATATCACTGGATATAATTACAAAGATCATTCTCTTGACATCTTGAACTTTGCCAGGTTGCACAAATCCTGCTTTGACTCAGACTTGGACATCAGCTTCCTGCTGGTCTCCTGAGCCCTGATCCCTCCATCCCTCTTTTCCTGTGAGAAGTACTTAGCAGAAGCCTCAGTCACCATTTTAACAACCCTCTCAATGCTTTGTGTGTGGCAAGGCCAGTTGCGCACCTCCATGGGGGTGTTGATGAAGTTTTTCACCTCTGAGGTGCTTAGAGAGCAGGTGAGAGGTGGCTCTGACACACCTTCTGACCAGCTGATCAAGTCACCGATGCTGGAAGCATCACAATTGATGTCAGGTGTCCTTCTGCTCCTAACAGAGGAGTCCCCCAGCTGAGTGTCCGGGACCCCCTCTCCCCTGATGGCCAGGATTCTCTCCACCCCTTCAATCCTCTCCTTCTGATCCTCAGAGCAGAGTAGTGTTTGGAGGATGACTTCACTGTGGGCATACCAAGCAGATCTTCTCACAGTTGGCATCACAATATCCAGCACCTCCTTTCTCTGGGACTTGAGGCAGTCCAGCTGAAAGAGGATGTGCCTAGGCCCTTCGATCCAGGAGTGCTTGACCTTCACGTTGAACCAACATGGGTAATACACTCCAATGATGAATTCCACAATGAATTGCAGAATCTTCAGGTTCTTTCCTTTAAGTCCGTGCTTTGACACCCAGAGCCTGAGAAGTCTGTTCGCTGTGGTGAGCCAGCGGCTGTGGTTTACTGGTCCTATCTCTAACAGAGCCAGCCCTGCAGGAAGTACTCCATCCCTGACTGCACAGACAATTTTATAGCCATAGTATTGATCAGTTGAGAGATCTTGAATGACCTTGTCAGGAAGCTTGATCAGTGGAGGGCCAACAGAGATTCGGGTGAAGTTTGGATTGATATCAAAGTCTGTAGCAGAATCAAGGAGCTTTCCTATTGGCCCGGATAATTTTTTGTCTGACAGAGTAGGGCCATCAAGGTCAACAATGAGATGGCGCAGGGGAAGTTCAACAGTGTGCAGGTTGCACACCAACCAGACCAGCTTTCTCCCCAGGTGCAGCTCCAGCTTCCGCATTACTCCAGCTTTCATACCAGTGTTGACATTTGTTGAGTCTCCTCCAATGGCCAACAAGGTCTTATCATAACCCCTCTCTTTCAGCCAGGCAAACAGGACCTTAGCAATCTTCTCCGCATGTGACTCCTCTTTAGTTGCTTTCTCTGGGGTAAAGTGGAACAGATAGTAGCTGCCAGGCTCACTAACAACACTATAGTGTTCTTCCTTGATCTTTGCGGGAAAAGATTGGTCACTGCCCTCAGCTTCCATCATCACATTGGTCAAGTCAATCCGCCCATCAAAGAGGATGCAAGAGATCCCCCTCTCCTCCCGTCAAAATATTTCATATACCAAACTGTATGATAATTACAATTAAGTGGAATGGCACACCTTTTTATTTGAGTATTTAAATATTATTATTATTATATGAATTACATTATATGTGTTTATATGAATTAGTTAGAACAATGCTCTATGAGAGATAACGTGAGCAGCCATGATAGAAAACGTGAGAAGACATATTCTGGGCTAACTACAATAGTAAAATAATCAACAATTTAATAATAATCAACTGCAAAATGATGTAGGTTAGGGTTATCAGAATTAAATATTTTCTTCAGAATTGTGTTCTACAGTATACACCAAAATATGTCATTTGAACACCCCTCTCCATTGATTTAAAAAAAATGCATAGTATGACCCGCCCTACTGCTCTACTTTCAGTCTGTGGAAGTCACACGGAGAAGTCATCTTTATCACTCATTTTGATACACACCAAACGTTTTAAAGGTAATTATTTGAAACTATTCTTTTAAAAATTACACTGGTCAACAAAGATTTTTCATCAGAGTAAAATTTGTGGTGGCTGGATAGCATTTTTCACGCTGATTCCAAAACTGCATTCAGAATTTTTCTAGCACGTATAGTTTTCAAGATGAAGGCATATATATAACTACACAGATTTAACCATTTTAAATAGGCAAAATACTAATATTTCAACATTTGATTGTGTTTATTTTATTGTGTTTTTTTAGTTTATTCATCTTATTTATTTCAATTATCTTAATTATACATCTTATGTATTTCAGGTGTGAGCTTTTACGTCTAGCAGCATTGTGATTCAGGCAACAACGCCGTGCTTTGTGTGTCAAAAGATCAGTCCAGTCCAAGAACTTGTTGTGTCAAGTTGGTGTACATTTTTTTTAATTTATAGTTTGCTCAGGTCAGTCAACATGCCTCGACAATGTAAGAATGACCCCGACAAGTTCTGTTTCGTATGCGGCCAGTTGACAACTAAAACACAGCGACGAAGTATTACAACCGACATTAAGAAAATATACAAGCTATACTTTGGTTGCCATCTAGGTGACCAAGATAAACCATGGGCGCCACATCAAATCTGTTCTGGCTGTTCAAATGGATTACGTGATTGGCTTAACAAAAAGAAAGCTTCAATGCCATTTGCCATACCCATGATATGGAGGGAGCCGAGAGATCATCATGAAGACTGTTATTTTTGTAGTGTGAACTTAATGGGGTTTTCTGTCAAGAACAAACACCAGATTGTATATCCAAATTTGGATTCAGCACGTAGACCAGTAAAACATGATGAAACATTGCCCATTCCAATTCCCCCCAAGTGATAGGCTAGATTCTATCATAGATGACATGGAAAGTGATGAAGGTGCAACTGGCGTTTCCGGACCATCTACAGAACCAGAGTACACTTTTGAAGGTAGACATTTAGAGCCTAAAAAGTTAACCCAAGGACAGTTGAATGATCTTGTTAGAGACTTATCGCTGTCTAAGAGAAATCAGAGCTTCTCGCCTCAAGACTAAAGGAGAACAATTTACTTGAGAACAATGTTCGTGTTAGTTACTACCGAAAGCGGAATTTTGAATTAACAGCATTCTTTTCAGTAGACGGTCCTCTCTGTTATTGCCATGACATCAATGGACTATTTACAGCCATATCTCAGACGTACGTGGCATCTGAGTGGCGCCTCTTTATTGATTCGTCGCAGAGAAGCCTGAAAGCAGTTCTTTTGCATAATGGTAATATAATACCATCCATCCCCTTGCCCATTCCGTCCATCTAAAAGAGACATATGACAATATGGATATACTACTTAAGGCAATCAAATACGACAGTCATCAATGGAATGTTTGTGGAGATCTAAAAGTTATAGGAATGCTTATGGGTATGCAGTCAGGATTCACAAAATTTTGTTGTTTCCTTTGCCTGTGGGACAGTCGCGCCACTATAGAACATTACACCAAAAGTGACTGGCCACTTAGGTATACATATGTCCCAGGGATAAGCAATGTCCAGTCTGTCCCTTTAGTGGATCCCCAAAAGATCTATCTGCCACCTCTTCACATTAAACTTGGTTTAATGAAGAATTTTGTTAAAGCAATGGGTAAAGTCAATTCTGAAGGGTTCCAATACCTTTCAAGGAAATTTCCGAAGGTTACTGCAGCAAAATTGAAGGAAGGAATTTTTGTTGGGCCACAAATAAGGGAGGTTTTGAATGACACTGAATTTGAAAAAGTCCTAAGTCCTCTGGAATTGAAGGCTTGGCTGGCGTTCAAATGGATATGTGAAAACTTTCTTGGAAGCAACAAGTCACCTGCGTATAAGGATGGAGTGAAGAACCTCCTTGATGCCTTCAAAGAAATGGAGTGTCGAATGTCGTTAAAAATTCACTTCCTGCATTCACACTTAGATTTCTTTCCTGAAAACCTTGGTGCAGTGAGTGACGAGCAAGGAGAGCGCTTTCATCAAGATATTCAGATGATGGAGAAGCGCTACCAAGGATATTGGAATGAAAGCATGATGGCGGACCATTGTTGGATGCTGTATCGTGACAATCCAGGCCAAATTTACAAAAGGAAATCACACTCACAGCGCTTTTAATAAAATAATGTATATATTCTTTATTTATAAGTACATTGAATAAGGTATATGATGTATTTGTTGTTTAGCATTCCTAAGTGTGATCTATACATCCATAAATTTTCTTATAGCAATATCAAAAACTTAAAAATCAAAACCAGTGTATCTATATAACTATACGTGCTAGAAAAGAAATAAAACCAGATTCGGAATCAGCGCGAAAAATGCATTAAGAAAAGTGTGATCATGTTTGTGATGAGAAAAAAAAGTTTCATTTTGTTGGCCAGTGTTATTTACGTAAACCATCCTTTAAGTGATGTACCAGGTACAGATACACTCGTGTTAAAATTACTGAATTTGGGAATTTCATGCAGTATATTTCAGTCTCCCCCTCTCTCTCCCCCCTTCTCTAAAATTACGACACACTGTCAGTACTTTTAAACATTTTACCAAAATAGTGTTGATGTATTCGTGAAATATCGCGTTTCACGCTCAAATCTTGATTTTCGTAATGAAGTTATTAGTCTGAAGTTTATTCAGGCAACATTCAATAAATATCTAATTCCCGAAAGAAATTTAGAATTCGCAATATTTCCCGATTATTTTTAACTTATCTTATGGGGCCTTCCTTTATATTTTCGCAATGAACCTTGATTAACCTAAATCCAAAAAGAATACAAGGAGGATACAGAATTTTGTTCTCGCTTCGTTGAGTCGTCAGCGTGGGTTTCAGAGACAGGGATTCGAATTCTACACTAAAAATGTCCTTTTACCTATGCTTTCCACATGAACGTTCGTATGAACGTTACGAAACGTAGATGGAAAGTACAGAAGTCACTTAGATTCCGTAAACAGGAATGTGGAAAGTACGTGGGAAGTACATGAGGGACTTTGCTCCAGGCACAGTTAGAATGTTGAAGTACAACAGTGAATTCTTGATTTGGAACGGAAACGTTAGCTGACAGCCTATTGGGCAAAGAGACCGAAAGTGTATATATATATATATATATATATATATATATATATATATATATAATGTGTGTGTGTGTGTGTGTGTGTGAAAATAATAATTCCAACATTAATTTTTGCATATAAAGTTCAAACTCGCATGACACTCTTACTGTATATAAAATTCATGCAAGTTTGGAAAATAAGTAAAATCTTAATTTTCTTTCTATTTTATTTTTTCTAAGTAATTTCCTATCCAATACTTGATGAATTATTTTTTTGTATAATTACCTAATCATTCTTTATATTAAAAATTAATCGTAATTTTAAATTCTGCAATGTTAATTTTTTTATTTTCTCTTAAATCATAAAAGATGAAGTCATATCCTGAATTAACATTTAATATTCAATTTTAAACATTTAATTTTAATAAAATGCATATCT
Source organism: Bathynomus jamesi (assembly GCA_023014485.1). NCBI lineage: Eukaryota > Metazoa > Arthropoda > Malacostraca > Isopoda > Cirolanidae > Bathynomus > Bathynomus jamesi. The sequence continues at coordinate 521,810 of JAJOZX010000939.1, forward strand.
TAACTTCCATTTTTAGTTGGCACCCCAAATCATGATAACATCAGATTTGTCAATATGCTGTTACAGCGGAATTTGCCTTCATCTTCAAATATTTTGCTTTATCAGTTTCTGCAAGATCCACATAATATGGATTGAGTTAGCAAAAGAATTCATTTTATTAAGAATCGGAAAAAACAAGTCAACATTAAATAATAATTACGTCACCAAATTAAATCGTATACCAGTACAAACCATTGCAATCTTTCAAATTATTATTCTGATATGACCGAGAGGCTGAAAGCATATCCTGTAATATTTTTGAAACAGTAATAGTCAGTAAAAGATATGTTTAACTCCGTATTCCCCGAAGAATTCTTACCTCTCATCCTTCTTCTTCCTCTGTGAAACTTTTTTCTCCGTTGGGCTCCTCCGACCACAATCTTATATCTGTTTCCTGTCCTATTGCTCCTATTCCGCCTTTGGATCCTCCCATAAGGAAGCGCCTTTGGTACTTTGTCGCCGCTGATTGGGAGGCTCTTAGGCAGCACTTCTCTGATTTCCCATGGAATGATTACTGCTTCCGTGGCCGGGGCCCTTCCGAATGTGCTGAGCGCATCACGGAGGAGCGCATCACGGCATGGAGGCGTAAATTCCATATAATATTCCTTCTACTAATGCAACAACACACAACTCAATCCTTTCTCTTCTCTTAACATTCTTGGCGTTTCCTTTTCTTGTGATCTTTCCTGGGAAGATCACATATACTGTACTCTCTTTCTAAAACAGCTTGTTAGGGGTTAGGTGTGCTGCATCGACTCCGATATATACAGTATATACTATATATATATATATATATATATATATATATATATATATATATATATATAAAGGAATTTGTCTCGTCTCAATAAAACTTATCATTATGGCGCACACATATACACACACACACACACACACACATACACACACACACACACACACATATATATATATATATATATATATATATATATATATATATTTCAACTGCAAACAACACACAGTATAATTAACGTAAAGAACGACGCTTGTATAGAAGAACATTCCGCGCAAGATGAGGAGGGAGAACGAACAAATGAAAAAAATGAGGTAACCATCCGGGAATCGAACCCGGGATCTTCCGATTGCCGGTCAGATATGATAACCACTACACCATGGGCCTCACTCGATCAGAAGTCGTAATTCTCCTACATACGCGCAGAAACCAATACCCCGAGGGGGCACCTCCCGCATGCCGCACATTATATACATTTCAACTGCAAACAACACACAGTATAATTAACTAAAGAACGACGCTTGTATAGAAGAACATTCCGCGCGGAATGTTCTTCTATACAAGCGTCGTTCTTTACGTTAATATATATATATACACACCTCACACTTTATAAAGTGTTTTGAACGCATGATTAGAGGCAAAACTACCTACTACCTACAAGAAAAAGACATATACAACCCAAATCAACATGGCTTCAGAGCAGGAAAATCATGGCTGTCACAGCTACTAGACCACCAGGAGAAAATATTAGGAACATTGTGTCGAGGACAAAACATTGATGTAATATATACGGAATTTGCTAAAGCTTTCGATAAATGTGACCATGGAATCATAGCACACAAACTTAAGGATACAAGAATTATTGGAAAGCTAGGAAGGTGGATATTTAATTTCTTGACGCAAAGAACGCAAAGAATAGTGGTAAGCGGAGTTAACTCGGAAGTCTCGGAAGTCGTGAGCTCTGTCCCACAAGGGACAGTATTAGCTCCCTTGCTGTTCATAATAATGATTGCAGATATTGATGCCGATATTAAGGACAATATTGTATCATGCTTCGCAGATGACACAGAGATATGTAAGGAAATATTGAACGAAGATGACAAGAAAATTACAAAACGACATTGAAACATTATTCCAGTGGGCAGAAGACAACAATATGAAGTTCAACGAAGAAACATTCCAACTTCTAAGATATGGTAATAAAAAGAGCTACAGAAAAAAGAGTACAAAACTCCGCAAGCCAAACAGATAACACCAAATCCACAAGTCAGGGATCTTGGAGTAATAGTGTCGTCGGATGCAGAATTCAGAGAGCACTATAAAATCAAAATCACAACGGCTAGAAAAATAATGGGAATCATCTGGAGGAGCTTCCGCAGCAGAAAAGCAAACATTGCTCAAATTATGGAAGAGTCTAGTCCTACCAATAATTGAGTATTGCTCAGTACTCACAAGCCCACACAGAAAACGAGACATTGCGAACATTGAAGCTATACAAAGGACTTTTACGTCTAAGATAGAGGAAACGGAAGGTGAAGACTACTGGTCTCGACTACAATCCCTGGAACTCTACTCTCTTGAAAGAAGGCGCGAGCGGTACACAATAATATACATATGAAAAATACTTGAGGGCTCTGTCCCTAACCTCAGAAATGAAATAGAAACAAACTGGAATGAGAGAAGAGGCAGATTTTGTACGGTCCCAGCTGCGGTGGGAAAAGGGGCCATGAAAACGAGGATGGAAAATACCCTCAGAATACGGGGCCCAAAGCTTTTCAATGTCCTTCCAAAAGAAGTGAGGAATCTCCAGTACACCGACCTGAATAACTTCAAGAACCAGCTGGACACATTCTTGTGCAAAGTCCCTGACCAGCCATGCGTGGCTGGCTACGAGGGCAGGAGGAGATCAGACAGCAAGTCCTGCAAATGAGGCGGGATGCTGCAGAGGGGTCGACCGCAGGTCGATCTTGAACCGTCGTTCAAACTCAACAAAAGTAATATATGCCTAGGTGGTGTAGTGGTTAACGTCGCTGACTACGAATCCATCGGCCCCGGGATCGAGGCCCGGTGACGGCAGCCGGCGCGCAGCAAAACCCAGCTGTTCATCCTTCCACACAATAAAGAAAGTGGTTGGTAGATAAATGGGTACCCTAGGTGGCTTATAGTTTAGACGCTGGGCTGCTGATGGGGCGTGGTTCGGATTCCACGTTAAACTGTAGGTCTAAGGTAGAGTGAAAAGCTTGACGAAGCTAACCAAAGATTACCAAAGGTATATATATATATATATATGTTACACTCTTCTCTTTTGGGGTTTGTTCCTCTGTAACAGAAAAATACTCCTGGCGAAGTAGACCTGAAGAAGTCTCAATTTCTTACCTCTCCAGGCACTCGTGTTCGAGTGCGGTTTACGGAATCGGGGGGACAAGAAAACGTCCAGCAAAGTTTTTCATTTAATGTGCTTGAATCAGAATGCCTTACTATTTGAAATAAAATTAAGTGCAAGTCAAGTCGTTTCTTGTTCGACTTTAAATCAAAGTTATTTATTAGACTTAGCTGGATCTGTGTCCCAAGACTTCGTAAAAGCAAACTTGCCCTTGCGCACGGGCTTTAAATTGAAGTTGCTTATTCGAATGTAGTCTGTTTGCTTCTCCTCCTGTAGGGAGAAAATAACGGATTGGGCTTCCGCCCCAATCCGGAGATCCGCGTGGGACGAGTGAATACGTATGACGTCATCAGCACGAGGTGCCTTTGCCTCAACTCGCGTGTGAATTTCGTTTGAAAGGAAATACTGAATGCATGATATATAGTCACGAGAATTACTAAATGCAGGAGGTATAGTCATGAAAATATTTGCAACCCTTAATTTTGCCCGGCGCATCCGGGAGAGCAATCCTTTTTCTGCTAATGACTGCATCTCAGCCCACGAAGTACCTCAATTATGAACAATGAAATAATTTCTTGTATGCATAGGGGAGCGGTAGTGAAGCGATTTCAAGTTTTTATAGCTTCGGGCTTTGTATGGTTTTAACCGAAATAAAGTAAATAAATTGGAAATGAAGAAAGATAATATAATATAATATATATATATATATATATATCTATATATATATATATATATATATATATATGTATGCATTCGTGTAATAGGTCTATTACTAACTTCATAAATCTTATATCAGTTTCACAGGAAAGCTCACAAAGGATTAGAAAATGTTTGTAAGCGATATACTGTATATAGAGTAATAATAATAATTATATCAAGGATGCTTTCGAGAGGGAACGGAGGGAAACGCCGTACCCCGACTTATTTTAAGGAAGCCCACTTATTTTTAAAGTCATTTCTCTCCCACTCGCCAACTGACCTTGACCAACGAGAATTAAAGTACAAGATGTAAATTCTATTCTAAAAAAATCACTTATCATTTTAGTTGTGGACTTTTCACTAAATTTTAGTTACATAAATCATAAACGAATGATGCATTTTAGTTTGCCAATCGTCATCTGATATTTTTTGCGTGTTATGTAAATGTACAAAATGAAAAATTGCAGAAAATCGTCATTTCTTTCATTTCTGAATTTTTTTATATTTGTAAGTAAGGAAAATAAATTTTATATATATATATATATATATATATATATATATTTATTTATTATTCAGGAAAGTGACATGAATAATATTTATGATGAAAAAAAACACGAAGGAAAATGAAAACACGAATAGTGCTCAAGTATTTTTGTCTAATGACGTATTTCGTGTTTTCATTTTCCTTCGTGGTTATTTTCATCATATATATAAGATTATATATATATATATATATATATATATATATATATATATATATATATATATATATATTATATAATATATATCATATATACACCTTTCAAATGTTGCGTGCGATGATTCCTCATTTCACGAAGGTCAAGCTTGTCGCTCCTCCTCTCGAGTTGGCCTGGTGAAGTAGTGAGTTGGTTTCTTGTACTCTCCTCCTCACATAGCCAGGTATGCCCGCCTCATCGGGGATTGTTCTGAGCCAGGCGTATAATCTTCTTTTGAAGATGTTCACTACAACACCACTCGTGTTCCTTAGGTCTTTGGGTAGCTGATTAAACAGTTTTGGTCCTCTCACAACAAAACTATTTTCTTTCACTGTTAAGGATGTTCCCTGTCTAGCCTTTAATTTGGGAACGTGACACACATGGCGCCCGCAGGATTTTTTCCAAGGGGGGGCAAAATTTAATGTATTAATAGGTAGGGACCGGAGCAAGCAAAAAACTTTTGACCCCTTAGGAACCAGCAGGTTAATTCTAAGCAAGTTTAGTGTTGCATTTTCTGTAATGGAAAATGCAAACATATATTGTATATACATACAATGCACATGATAACAATCATTTATTTTATTTATAACAGAAACATGATAGAATGAAGAAAAAAGCACACTGAAGTAAATGTTGTACCTAATTTGAAAACGGTGTTTCGAGCATCACCTACACTGCTCATTTGAATAGGAATTGTAGTCGTCTGCGGTCACTACCAAAATTATGAACAACCTTTTCCATAAAATCAGTTTTGTTGGAGTTGATTTTCTCCCGGTGAACAAATAAAAAGGCAGCAACCTTTTATCATGCATACAAATAAAAATTTTCACCCTTTAGGAGGCAGTTGGATACTTTTCAGCAAGTTTAGGATATAAATATTTTCTTAGAAAATATTTAATATATTTTCTTGGCATTTTCAGGGGGGGGGCAAGCGCCCCCCCTTGCCCCTACCTGCGGGCGCCCATGGTGACACAGTCTTCCTTTTCTACTTTCCACTGATGTTTGGGGAGTTACAGGGTTCAGAGTAAGATTAGGGACTAGTTTCACCATTATTTTCCAAGTGTAAATAATGGTGTATCTCTCTCTCCTCCTTTCCAGTGAATATAAGTTTAATTCGCGTAACCTTTCCCAGTAATTTAGTTCTTTGCACCCATTGATCTTGGCTGTGAAGCTTCTCTGAATCCCTTCTAGTTGTCTAATGTCTTATTTTTGATATGGACATGTTAGGACCTAGCAGTATTCCAATTTGGGTATGATCAGTGTTTTCAGTAGAGGGATCATTATATTTCTATCCCTTCGTTTAAAGGTTCTCAGCATCTGCCCAGTTACTCTCGTTGCTCTGTTTACTACGATCTTATTTTGTTTCAAATTTCGCATCATCAGTCATTACAACCCCTAAATCTTTTGCTTTAGAATTTCTCTAAAATTTCTGTCCATTTGGGGTATAATATTCCATGGATTTTAGGTCCTCTCTTTTTCCGTATTGTAACAGCTGAAATTTTTGTGTTAAGCTTCATATTGTTGTGTTCCATCCACTTGTAGATTCTGTTCATGTCTGTTTATAGAGATCCTATATCTCCTATATCTCATACATATAATATATAATATATATATATATAAAAATTTTGTTTTGCCATGAAAAAGAGGATGGAAAATGCCCTCAGAATACGAGGCCCAAAGCTTTTCATACCCTACCGAGAGAAGTAAGGAATCTCCAGCACACCGACCTGAATAACTTCAAGAACCAGCTGGAGAGATTCCTGTGCAAAGTCCCTGACCAGCCACGCTCTTGTATATATATATACTGTATATATATATATAGATCACCTGAAGATCAGGGCCCCCAGCCTCAATTACCAAATGATATCTTCGTTAAAACTAACGAAAATATCACGACTTAACCTAACCAATCGTCAAGGGCGTACAGTTGACCTAACCGGTCATTCAATTTAATTTTTGTTATATTTGGTACTGTAAAGCCAAAAACAAGAATTCATGAGGGCCCTGATCTTCAGGTGATCCGAAACGAATTTTAGAGCACTATCTCAAATGACCGTCTTTGAAAATGAAGCTTTTTTTGGTTCATGAAATGGAATCCAGTCGAATATTTATCTAACTTTTAATGATTAAAGAGTAACTTCTCCATTAAATTATAAATTTAAATTATAAATTATATATACGCAATTTAAAATGTTTTGAGTAATGATGCTTTCAATAATATTCTCATCATAATAAAATAAGATATTAAAATAAAAATATTTGAACTTTAAAAGAAATTAAAATTTTTATTAAAAGAAAAATTGCTACTTTGATTCACAACTTTGAATATTTTGAAATGACTTAGAAAATTTGGATCACCTGAAGATCTGTCACCCCAGCCTTAGTTAGCTTTGTAATGCCTGAGGACTGGTTAGGTTAGGTCGTGATATTTTCATTAGTTAGCCTTATAAAGTTAACTAAAAAAGGCTGGGATGACGGATCTTCAGGTGATCCGGAAATTTAATATGGTATCTCCAGTCGGTCCCTTCCTAGTGTTGGTCATCCTTATTTCAGTATTTGTTTAAGTATGAGAGACTTTTAAATTATAAGAATCTCAAAAGAGGCAATTCTCATATCGATCCCTCCCCATTTCCTCTGTAGGATTTCCCACTTTACATTAGATTTTTCATTGAAAATACCCCTCGGGCATGCAACAGCGTCAGAACCTTTTATTTACCTTCACCAAAAGCAGGAAACTTTTCTCAAATGTAGAATTCTCTCGAGCATTCCTATTTTCGGGCCGTGAATGAGAATGGAAATGACACCAAATGGGAAGTAATATCTCGAAACGAGCAAATATCGTAAAATTTTGATTCATATATACTGTGTGTATGTATATATATATATATATATATATATATATATATATAATCATGGGTTGCTTCTACAGAGCTTCAATTTAATATTTAGGAGAAATCCAATGACAAGGAGAAATGTAAATGCCATGAAAAGTCTTCTTTATGCGCAACGTTTCGAGCAATACGCTCATCTTCAGGCTGTTTAATAACAATGTGAAATTAAAATCAATATTGAATGAAAAACAAACAGAAAATTTCTATAACCTATTCGTAAAGACAAATTTTAAAAGACTGAGAAAAGAGGGTTAAATTCTAAGTTATACAGATTTACATATAAAAATTAAGAAGTTATTTTTAAATACATATAGTAAATGTGAAATTAATACACTGGAAAAATTAACAATAGTACACTGGAATAATGGAACTACTACCTTACACAGCAGTATCCGAGGCTGACTAATTTGAGCAGAGACAAGAACGGGAAACGAAGATGGCGAGGGCGATTGGGGAAGGAGGGATTATAAGGAATTGGGGAAGGAGGAGGGATCATAGCAAATTGAGAGGGACGGCGATGAGTCAACATTCAGACTAGGGGACAATGCTTTAATGAAAAGCGATTCTAAAATTCTTAGTGAGTTGGGACAAGTATTACAACCAAGAATTTTAAAATTGTCTAAAGTGACATCAATTTTACATTTAATGCTGTGTTCACGAATACTCGAGGCTTCTTAGTTTTTAAAATTTTACCTGTTCGGCCACTTATTCCCATATGCGAATAAAATCTAGCCCTGAGAGAGCGAACAGTGCTGCCGATGTAATTCCCAAGGAGACACCTAGGGCAGGTAAATAAATATACAACACCGCTACGCAACGAGTCAGGGGTTCGATCCTTCGCTGAGAAAAAGCTACCTAAAGACGTTTTATTAATAAATATGATGCGGAAATCAGTATGATAAAAAAATTTCCTTAACAATTTTGTAAATTTAAGCTTAAATTCCTTATTCAAAGGACCCATTTCAGGTACCAAGAAATATTTTATATCCTTCGGCACTGTAATACATGGAAGTTGAGGGCTATAAACATTATTTAAGAAGGATCTAATTAGTTTGTCTACATATTGAACAGGAAAACTATTATTAGTAAAGTATGATCTTAGATTATTAAATTCATCATTAAGTAAGGTAAAATTAGAGGTCAAATTATATCCTCTGAACAGGAGAGTTTTAATACAAGACATCTTATAGTTGAAATCAGTAAAACTAAAAAAATTCATGCCCAAACCAGTGAAAGTGGGTTTCCTGTAAACTGATGTAGTAATAGAATCACCGTTTTTCGAAATTAAAAGATCTAAGAAGGGGAGGGAGCCATTTTGCTCAGTTTCCATTGTATACGTTATATTGGGGTGCAAAGAATTTAGGAAGTTAAAGAATTGTTGCGCTTGTACCGCATTATCAAAGACTGCTATCGAATCATCAACGAAGCGTCGATAGAAAATTGGCTTGAGATGAGTGGGAGATTGTCTAAAAATTACACTTTCTAAATGAGTCATAAAAAAGTCAGCTGCTAACGGTCCGACTGGTGATCCCATCCCTACCCCATCAATTTGTTGGTAAACCTTATTGTTGAAAGTGAAATAGCATTGTTTGAAGACCAATTCTAAAAGTTCCTTAAAATGAGACAATGAAAAACCATGAAAATTATCAACTGAGCTAAAAACCCTATCTAAAATAATGGCAATAGTTTCAGATACAGGTACATTTGTGAAAAGTGACTTTACATCAAAACTGACAAAAAACTTTTTTGAATCGAAGTTTTTACCAAGGAGGTCTTTTTGGAATTCAAACGAGTTATTTATAGTGTAAGCATTTTTCGCAAAGGGGGACAGGAGACGAACAACAAATTTTGCCAATTGAAAGGTGGGTAAGTTATACGAAGCTAAAATAGGACGGAGAGGTGTTCCAGCTTTATGGATTTTAGGCAGACAGTATAATGAAAATTCAGATCGACAAGTCTCTTGGGCATTATATAACTACTCTTAAAAATACCTTGTCGTTGTTGGACTATTTATTAATAATTTCTCTTGTACAACGTGAACTAGAAAAATTTCACTCTACCATCTTGGAAACACATGAACGTAAGTTAAAGGCTTTGGGAATGAATTCACCAAATTTTTTCAATTCAGAGAAGGTAATTTCGAATCTTTCTAGTTACACACTCCCCTCGGGAAAAGTTTTTACTGTCACTTGGTTTGCAATTTAAGCTTCCGTTGTTTCAAATATATAAGCCTTCGTTTTTTCTTTACTTTGAAAAATTTTTCAATGGCTTGAAAAATGTTCCCCATGTGGGGGATTTCAATAATTTCAAATGTCAGTTCTCAAATTTAACTCAAGAATTTTTTCTTAAACTTAGAAATCTTAAATTTCAATCTTTCATATTTAGGAAGAGTGATTTGCAGTGTATTAAGAATTTGGCAAAGAACCAGGAGATTGTTGTGACTAGACCAGACAAGGGTAACGGAGTGGTTATTTTGAATAAATCGGACTACATAAACAAAACTAATGAAATCCTAAGTGATCTTACTAAATTCAAACAAATTCTAGAACCTGTAAATAAAGTCATTGTAAGGTTAGAAGACCAGGTTAATAGATTTCTGTCACGACTAAAGTCCTTAAAGATAATAAAAAATGATACTTACTCTCAGTTGTTCGCATCTGGTGCTAATCTTGCTCAATTATACTGTCTGCCTAAAATCCATAAAGCTGGAACACCTCTCCGTCCTATTTTAGCTTCGTATAACTTACCCACCTTTCAATTGGCAAAATTGTTGTTCGTCTCCTGTCCCCCTTTGCGAAAAATGCTTACACTATAAATAACTCGTTTGAATTCCAAAAAGACCTCCTTGGTAAAAACTTCGATTCAAAAAAGTTTTTTGTCAGTTTTGATGTAAAGTCACTTTTCACAAATGTACCTGTATCTGAAACTATTGCCATTATTTTAGATAGGGTTTTTAGCTCAGTTGATAATTTTCATGGTTTTTCATTGTCTCATTTAAGGAACTTTTAGAATTGGTCTTCAAACAATGCTATTTCACTTTCAACAATAAGGTTTACCAACAAATTGATGGGGTAGGGATGGGATCACCAGTCGGACCGTTAGCAGCTGACTTTTTTATGACTCATTTAGAAAGTGTAATTTTTAGACAATCTCCCACTCATCTCAAGCCAATTTTCTATCGACGCTTCGTTGATGATTCGATAGCAGTCTTTGATAATGCGGTACAAGCGCAACAATTCTTTAACTTCCTAAATTCTTTGCACCCCAATATAACGTATACAATGGAAACTGAGCAAAATGGCTCCCTCCCCTTCTTAGATCTTTTAATTTCGAAAAACGGTGATTCTATTACTACATCAGTTTACAGGAAACCCACTTTCACTGGTTTGGGCATGAATTTTTTTAGTTTTACTGATTTCAACTATAAGATGTCTTGTATTAAAACTCTCCTGTTCAGAGGATATAATTTGACCTCTAATTTTACCTTACTTAATGATGAATTTAATAATCTAAGATCATACTTTACTAATAATAGTTTTCCTGTTCAATATGTAGACAAACTAATTAGATCCTTCTTAAATAATGTTTATAGCCCTCAACTTCCATGTATTACAGTGCCGAAGGATATAAAATATTTCTTGGTACCTGAAATGGGTCCTTTGAATAAGGAATTTAAGCTTAAATTTACAAAATTGTTAAGGAAATTTTTTTATCATACTGATTTCCGCATCATATTTATTAATAAAACGTCTTTAGGTAGCTTTTTCTCAGCGAAGGATCGAACCCCTGACTCGTTGCGTAGCGGTGTTGTATATTTATTTACCTGCCCTAGGTGTCTCCTTGGGAATTACATCGGCAGCACTGTTCGCTCTCTCAGGGCTAGATTTTATTCGCATATGGGAATAAGTGGCCGAACAGGTAAAATTTTAAAAACTAAAGAAGCCTCGAGTATTCGTGAACACAGCATTAAATGTAAAATTGATGTCACTTTAGACAATTTTAAAATTCTTGGTTGTAATACTTGTCCCAACTCACTAAGAATTTTAGAATCGCTTTTCATTAAAGCATTGTCCCCTAGTCTGAATGTTGACTCATCGCCGTCCCTCTCAATTTGCTATGATCCCTCCTCCTTCCCCAATTCCTTATAATCCCTCCTTCCCCAATCGCCCTCGCCATCTTTGTTTCCCGTTCGTCTCTGCTCAAATTAGTCAGCCTCGGATACTGCTGTGTAAGGTAGCTAGTTCCATTATTCCAGTGTACTATTGTTAATTTTTCCAGTGTATTAATTTCACATTTACTATATGTATTTAAAAATAACTTCTTAATTTTATATGTAAATCTGTATAACTTAGAATTTAACCCTCTTTTCTCAGTCTTTTAAAATTTGTCTTTACGAATAGGTTATAGAAATTTTCTGTTTGTTTTTCATTCAATATTGATTTTAATTTCACATTGTTATTAAACAGCCTGAAGATGAGCGTATTGCTCGAAACGTTGCGCATTAAAGAAGACTTTTCATGGCATTTACATTTCTCCTTGTCATTGGATTTCTCCTAAATATATATATATATATATATATTAGTATAGAGCAAAATATTTAACATGTATATAAAGGTTAGATGACCATTTTCATATTTAGCATTATTATAACTTTCTCTTAAAAGTAACTGGTCGAATACTTTACAGTAGAAGCTCATACATGCATAATAACAATTTATAAACTTTAAACCAAACAGGAAACCATTCTTTGGTTACGAGATATAACGCTCATTCAAAATTTGCTTCTGGATGGAATGAATTTTTTTCCTCTTAAAAGTGAATTTAAGAATTCTTAGAATGGAACCTTCTCGGTAGATCGAGGGTATAAGAGCCCATTTATATGGGTGTGAGTAGCAAGAGCTCAGTATAAAACAGCCATGAGGAGGTACAAACATTGAGAAAATTCAATTCTGAGCTTAGAGGGCTCGTGATGTTAATCTAAATAAAGAGGACAAATTGGTTTGGAAAGTTTGGGAATTTGTTCGAAACGAGACAGGAGTTAACTTCGTCCTCTCATTAGCAATTGACGGGGTGTTCGAGAGCCAGAAATTGAAAATTTTCTGAGAAATCATTTTAAAAGATTCTTATTAGCGTAAACGGAGAAGCTTACAGTAAATTATGATATAAATAAGTTAAAAGACATGAATATTCTCATGCAGACTTCAGTGTCTGAAATGAAATGTTTGATTATGACTTTAAAAGAAAATTCTGCTAATATACTGTAGAGTTTGGGTGATTTATCTGATGAGCCTAGAATATACTCACAGCATGCTATCTTTGCTTATTTTTTGCAGTAATCTCACTGTTATATGTTATGTCATGAGTGCATATTCAATACATTTAGCAACATTTTATCCGGTAACAATTATAGACTCATTGTAGTAGCTTCTAGTTTATCTAAATTGCTTGAAAAACTGCTTTGTTAGATGAGTGATTACTAATATATGTTCATCCCACAATCAGTGAATGTGGTTTTAAAAGGCACTCAACTGATTTGCCTATTTTATGAAAGAAGCTGAAAATACATATAATGAAAGAAATCTAATGCTCTGCAGTACTAGTTCAGCATCTAGTACTGTTAATGATGATATTTTATTCGAAAAAATTGAAGAAAGGAATACCTATATACAGTATTCTGCTAAATATAGT
>JAJOZX010000939.1:540000-602500 GCA_023014485.1 Bathynomus jamesi
TGCTAAAGCAATATTAGTTCGTACAAAGGATTCAAAATTAAATTTGGTAAATTAGTAAGTAGTGAGAATCTTTATATAAATATCTAGATTCTACAAAAGCGGTTCTTAACATGGGGGGGGGGGGGAGGCTCGAAAGCTCGGCGAAAGTGGTCAACATATCTCTGACTCAGAAAATATATATTCCCAATAAAATAAATTTGTAGGGGAAAACTTGCCATTTGTCATTCTTAACCTCATAACTTCAGGATCTTCAAGAGAACATTGACAGCCATCTTGGCATGCTGGATGAAGAGTTCATCCAGTATTTTTCGGATCTTCATGCGAAAAGTTCAGAGTGGATATCAATCCGCAATCCGTTTGCCGCTAATGTGGTGGATGTCCCTGATGTGATTCAATAGGAGTTCCTGGAGATGAAATTTAATTCGTCCGCCCAAGATGATTTTAAATGTTTACCTTTGGAGAAGTTTTGGGTGAAATATTTGCCTGTTTACCCGAAACTTAGTCAGGAAGCATTGCGAATGATCGTTCCTTTTTCTTCCACATACCTTTGTGGGGCAGGCTATTCAACGCTTGTTGTGGTGTCGAAACAGGTTGAGTGTTGAGAGTGGCATGCGGGGTGCTCTTTCTTCGACCGCACCAAGGATTCAAATGCTTGTGGGGAAGAAGCAATGCCAACCTTCCCATTGGTTACGATTATGGGTGAAATACGATAGAGCTTGTGAAAATAATGCATTCTTTCCCAAATACAGGGTTTTTGTTGTTTTTGTTTGTTTGTTTATCCAATCCAGAAAGGCATTAAAAGAAATGAAACTGGAATCGTTGAAAAACTTTTATTCTTTGGGGTTCATGGGAAGGGCACGGGTTGAAGGTTGACCGTTGAGGGGCGTAGCTCCACAAAGGTTAAGAACCGCTGTTCTACAAAGATGATCCGGGATTAAATGTTTCCGAATCATCCCTTTTGTGAATGTTTCTCCGAAAAAATTTAAAATATAACTTCATTAAAAAATGTACGGATTTTTGCCTTAAAAGGACTATAGCGGCTGTACCAATAGTAATTATGAAAAGTCTTCCTTCAGAAGGTTCAACTATGGTCGTTGGAGATTTACAATCAAAGCGAAAAGCCGACGTTGACTTGCAGTAACAAGATATTGGAAGTGTTTTGCACGTCATCGCGAACCAGAGAACCTCAGTTGAAGAGAAATACCCTCTGTTGTCAATAACTGCCTCCTTGATAAACCTACCAAAGATTTTTCCCAAACCCCGTCAGAAGAAAAACAAGCACAAACTCCAGAAAGAGCATGTCTCGTCAGTCAGTCATTTGCCTAGCCACTGCATTGAGAACACCTCAAAATGCTCTTGCTGTTTCATCTTCGCAAACCATTTCGCGTCTTTACCATTCATTTCCTTCACTTGCAATTTCGTGTTGTATCTCATATATTTCGTATATTTTACTTACCCCAAGTGACTAAGTTGTAACCGTGTTATTATTATTCTGTAACTGTTACCTTGCATTTTATGGATCACCTGAAGATCATGGCCCCCAGCCTCAATTATCAAATGATATCTTCGTTAAAACTAACGAAAATATCACGACTTAACCTAACCAATCGTCAAGGGCGTACAGTTGACCTAACCGGGCATTCAATTTAATTTATTATTATATTTGGTACTGTAAAGCAAAAAACAAGACTACATGAGGGCCCTGATCTTCAGGTGATCCAATTTATTTAATTTAACAGCTATGAACATAAATAAAAACAAAAAATATTTGTCTATTCTTCAAAAATTTGACGATAATTTGCGTTGAAAATTCTTAGTTCGTGCAAAGACACCTCGTCTATATACATTCGTGACACTTTTAAAGCATAAAAGGAACAGAATGGAAGACTGGAATATTACAAAAATAATTACAAACTAACGAAAATATCACAACTTAACCTAACCAATCGTCAAGGACGTTGTTAACCTAACCGGGCATTCAATTAACCTAACCGGGCATTCAGTTGACCTAACTGGGCATTCAATTAACCTAACCGGGCATTCAGTTGACCTAACTGGGCATTCAATTAACCTAACCGGGCATTCAGTTGACCTAACTGGGCATTCAGTTAACCTAACCAGTTGGTCAATTTTAATGTTATTATATATATATATATATATATATATATATATATATATAAATAACTTATTTTGCATAATAAATATGTAATCTATTTTGCATTTTTATTGCCCTATTATGCCAAATGTTCGCATTTCTCCAAAAATGAATGTTATTTTCATATTCAGAGGGTCAAAATGCACTACTGGTGCAATTTTCAAAAGAATCTGGTGGTGGGCTCCAAGCGGAAAAGACCCAATAAAACGGAATTATAATTCAAAAATAAACGAAACTTATTGAGATGAGAATCAGGATATCTTAAAAGGCTGGCCTGAGCTTAGGCTTCGGCTCGCGAAGATGGCGTTAAGCTCGGACAGCGTGTATTCGTCCTAGAAACTTACTTGAAAACTGTATCCTTCAAACAGTGCCAGCTTGAATTTAATGAATGTTTTGGACCAGGAAACGTTCCCACGAAACCTGGGATATGCAAAATCGTTCAACGTTTCCGAAAAACAGGCAGAGTTATGGAGTAAAACCACAAAGGAGTATCAACTGTGATTATAGAAGAGGCAGTCCATAGCGTGCAGGACATAATACAACGCAACAATTGCAAATTTCTCCGCAAACTGTTACAGTAAACAGGAATGGCATTGGAAAGTTGTAGAAATTGGTGTAGAAATTGCGCCTACCAGACAGTGAAAGGAGCCTCGCTTATTGTCGCTGGTTTCCTCATATTGTAGAACGGCAGCCAAACATCATGGATGTTATGTATTTTTCCGATGAGGCATGGTTTCACGTCACCGGATATGTGACTGCACAACGCACGCGTATATGGTCTACAGATAACTCACACACCGTTTATGAAACCCCCCACTTCATCCCAAGAAGGTGAAAGTGTGGTGTACCATTTCGAGATATTCGAGTGTCACCCAGCATCTTCCACAACATGATTTCGTCGGGAGTTGGGATGTGGCAAAAGTCGTGTTTAGTCAAGAGTTGTCGTGAAGAAGGCAAGTTTTTGTTCCTCAGTTGTGGTCTCTTCTGCCGGATAGCATTTCTTAGTTTCTGTAGTGACTCGCAATAACTGTTGGCATTCATAGTGATGTTCTGATCCAGAAAATCCAACAGCAAAGGTCGTTTGCGGTCCCAAATGACCGTCAACACGATCTTCGCCTATACACAGGGGTTTTGCCACATCCCAACTTCTTGCCAGCTTCCAGTGGACAGTTATCACCGAACCACCGTACAACCCAGAATTTATTCCCTCAAACTATCATCTCTTCGTCCTCCCGAAAGCCCACTTTCGAGAAGCGCACTTTACCTTAAATAAAGATTTCTAAAATACATGTACATTCTTTCCCGCTCTCCCTTTGCTGAAATCTCCATTTTAGGAGATTTCAATGTTTACCACCACCTTTGGCTTTCCTCCTATTTCACTGACATCCCTGGTGAACTAGCTTACAACAAGTTGGGATGTGGCGAAACCTGTGTTTATGGGCGAAGATCGTGTTGACGGTCATTTGGGACTGCAAACGACCTTTGCTGTTAGATTTTCTGGATCCGAACATCACTGTCAATGCCAACAGGTATTGCGAGTCACTATAGAAACTAAGAAATGCTATCCGGCAGAAGAAACCACCACTGAGGGACAAAAACTTTTGCCTTCTTCACGACAACTCTTGCCTAAACACGACTTTTCCCACATCCCAACTCCCGACGAAATCATGTTGTGGAAGATGCTGGGTGACGCACTCCAATATCTCGAAATGGCACACCACGCTTTCACCTTCTTGGGATGAAGGGGGGGTGGGTTCATAAACAGTGTGCGAGTTATCTGTAGACCATATACGCGTGCGTTGTGCATTCACATATCCGGTGAGGTGAAACCATGCCTCATCAGAAAAATACATAACATCCATGATGTAATTGATAAATGGAATAATCTTCCCGCGTCCGTCGTGAACTCTTCTAGCGTTAATATGTTTAAAAACCGTTTAGATAGGCATTTTAAAAATATTAACGTCATTTAAAATAATAAAACAATTAGCAACAGGAGCTCTGGGGGTAATGGTCGAGGATGAGTCTGTTGACGATTAATGCCAGCTTGTGATATGCCAGCGTGTGATATGCCAACAATAAAATTTGCATGGTATGACAGTGTTTGAGTTAAGACTGTGTTTGCATGGTTTGTAAGCGTTCTTATTTTACTTCTTTTCATCTTCCACCCCCTTCCTATTCTCTTCGACTATTTTCCGACTTGTCGGCAGTGGCCGGCGGATGATGATGGTGAGTCTTTCTCTCTTTTTCTGAATGAATGTTACCCACGAATGATAGATTTTGATACTTACTGAACCCCTTATTCTCTTCTCTTCACCCCCTACTCTCTCCTTTCTCTCGGGCTAACCTTAGAGTGGATCTTAAGGTCTTTGTTAGCCTTAGCTTCTGTAGATCTGTTCTGTAGAACTTTTCTATCCTGAATGACCTAGAGCAGATTGTACAGCACGTTACTCGTATCCCCGATCGCCTTGGAGATAGGCCCAACATTCTGGATTTATTACTTACCTCTCATCTTTCTTCTTACTCTGTGAAACTTTTCTCTCCGTTGGGCTCCTCCGATCACAAGCTTATATCCGTTTCCTGTCCTATCGCTCCAATTCGGTCTTTGAATCCTCCCAAGAGGAGGCGCCTTTGGCACTTCGGCGCCGCTGATTTGGAGTCCCTTAGGCAGTACTTCTCTGATTTCCCATGTAATGATTACTGCTTCCGTGGCCAGGGCCCTTCTGAGTGTGCAGAGCGCATCACTGAGGTGATTCTCTCGAGCATGGAGGCGTACATTCCATATTCTATTCCTACTACTAATGCAAAAAAACCTTGGTTTAACTTTACTTGTTCTAATGCACTCCGCAACAGAGAGGTCTTTCAGAGGGTCCCGTCATCATCCAACTCCTGACTCTCACTCAGCTTATATTTCTGCCTGGAACCGTGCAAAATCTGTTCTTCGACTCGACAGAAATTCCTTCATCCGACAAAAATGTGAAAATCTATCCAATTTTAATTCTTCTAGGCTCTTTCTGGCATCTAACTAAGAACCTCTTCAACAACTTTACTTCCTCTTTTTTCCCTCCTCTTTTCCATTCCAACGGCTCAGTTGACGCCTCTTCTTCTCACAAAGTTCAACTCTTCGCTCAAACTTTCGTTTATTTAACCCTGGACGATTACGGTGCTGTTCTTCCATCTCCTCCTCCCTCTGACTTTATTATGTGTGAAATTAGAATCTCTTCTAAAGATGTTTTTTCTGCCCTATCTGGGATCAACTCTCGGAAGGCGTATTGTTCGGATGGTGTTCCTCCTGTTGTTCTTAAGAACTGTGCTTCTGTGCTGATTCCCTGCCTAGACAAACTCTTTCGTCTTTGTCTCTCATCTGGTACTTTTCCTTCCTTATGGAAGTTCGCTTTCATTCAGCCTGTCCCAAACAAGGGTGACCGCTCTCAACCCTCCAACTATCGTCCAATTGCTTTGATTTCTTGCTTTTCCAAAGTTTTTGAATCTATCCTTAATAGGAAGATTCTCAAACACCTTTCTTCTCACAATCTTCTTTCAGATCGTCAGTATGGATTCCGGAAGGGACACTCTACTGGCAATCTTCTTGCGTATCTCTGACTCCTTTCGGGATTTCGGTGAAACCTTTGCTACAGTATTGCGCTAGACATACCGAAAGCGTTTGATAAAGTCTGGCACAAATCTTTAATTTCGAAACTGCCCTCCTTCGATTTCTATCCTTCTATCTGTGCCTTCATCTCTAATTTCCTTTCTGGACGATCTATAGCTGCAGTTGCAGATGGCCATTGTTCTTCTCCTAAAGCTATTAACAGTGGTGTTCCTCAGGGTTCTGTTCTGTTACCCACCCTTTTCCTTTTATTTATTAATGATCTTTTAATTCACACTTTCTGTCCTATTCACTCCTATGCCGATGATTCCACTATTCACTTCTCCACCCGTTTCCCAAAGCGTCCCTCACAGCAGTCGCTTCATGATTCGCGTAGGACAGCTATGGGGCACCTGACTTCTGATCTTTCTTCTATATCTGATTGGGGCAGAGAAAACCTTGTGGCTTTCAATGCCTGAAAAATTTAGTTCCTCCATCTGTCAACTCGTCACAGTCTTCCACACAACTATTCCCTTACCTTCAACAACACACAATTCGATCCTTCCTCTTCTCTTAACATTCTTGGAGTTTCCTTTTCTCGTGATCTTCCCTGGAAAGATCACATATACTCTTTCTAAAACAGCTTCTAAGAGGTTAGGTGTGCTGTACCGCCTCCGCGGTTTCTTCACCGCCACTCAGTTGCTGTCTTTGTACAGGGGTCCTGTTCTCCCCTGTATGAAGTATGCTTCTTATGGGTGGGGTGGTTCAACCCACACAGCCGTACTTGACCGGGTGGAATCAAAGGCTTTTCGTCTCATCAATTCCCCGCCTCTTACTGATTGTCTTCAATCTCTCTCTTTTCGCCGCAATGTTGCCTCACTCTCTCTTTACTATCGCTATCATAACGGAACATTGCTCTTCTGAACTCTCGAAATGCATGCCTCGTCCTTTAAGGAGAGCACGCAGTACTAGACTTTCTACACTTTCTCATTCCTTTTCTGTCCAACTATCTAATGCAAGGGTTAATCGGTATTTTGAGTCTTTCATCTACTCAACCAGTAAACTCTGGAACAGTCTTCCTCAATCCATCTTCCCTTCTGTCTGTGACCTCACATCTTTCAAACCCCGGCCCTTCATTTTGGCTCTCTTCTTCTTCTATGGGAGGGGCGCTTTTGCGGGGATTTGCCCTTGGCCCCTCCTTCCTGCATAACAAATAAACTAGAACACTGCTTCATCAGTAGAGAGTGGATTTCTACCACATAGGTATACACTCGCTGCTGCCAGATGGCAGAAGTGTGTCGATGCTAATGGGAAATATTTCGAGAGGTAAAGGAGGTACTGTTGCTCTCTTCCTTGAAATTGGATTTCATTCGAGGCAGTAGTTTATTTTTAAGGAAATGTTTCCCAAAACATTCCGGACACTTCTCGTATGTGAGGATGGGGAAACATTTCGATAAAATACTTATTGTAAACTGTGTATAACATATAACTGTACTTATTTTTGTCATATGAACAAAGATGTATGTATAGTGTTCATATATATATATATATATATATATATATATAGAGAGAGAGAGAGAGAGAGAGAGAGTTACAAGGAGTTACAAGGAAAAGAAGTACCTCAAAAGGCCTTGCGGCCCATACCGAGGAGGCACCAATGGCAACGGGTGCCAGAGAAAATTTTGTAAAAGTTTATTTTTCTTTCAACTATCCTAGCAGTAGTAGAAAACTGGATAGAAAAGTAGAAGGCTCTCTCCCCACCCTCCGCTCCCTCCCTGCCAGAGGCAGGTACGGAAAAAGGTTGAAGAAAATACCTTGACCCTGGAAAAGTAGCCAAGGAAATTTTACAGGAAAGTGGAGAATATATAAATAGCTCTATATTTAGCTTGCTCACAGAGACACCGTGCAAGCGATCTCCTGCAGAGTTTTCTTATGTTTTAGTCTTGAACTATGAGAGTATTCAGTACTTTGTCTAGCCTATTTTTAAACACATTTACACTTTGACTGGAAACAACCTCTGAGGGAAGTTGGTTCCAGATATTAACTATTTTATAGGAAAAGAAATTTCCGCAGACTGAGGTCCTAAATGTCTTTACACACTCAAATAGTGTGCAAGATTTCGTCTACCCTTTTCTTGAACTGATCCACAGAGGAACTGTTCACAACTTCCGAAGGTAACCTGTTCCATGTGTCACAGATCTTATACGTAAAGTAATTCCCACACACACTAGTCCTAAACCGTTTCAAATCCAACTTCCAACCATTGTTGCGAGTTGGGTTATCATTTAAACTAAACATACTTCTAAAATCGACATCGTTCAACCCGCGTAAGAGCTTGAAAACCTCGATCAGTTGACCGCGCAGCCTCCGAGTTTCAAGCGAAAACAAGTTCAGGGCGCGTAACCGTCGATTGTAGCCCATATGCCTAACGGAAGGGATTAACTTTGTGGCCCTCGCCTGCACTCGCTCCAGCCTCTCAATATCTTTCCTGAGGGTGGGCGACCAGAACTGCACAGCATACTCCAGGTGCGGCCGAACAAGGGAATTGTACAGTGAGAGCACAATCTCCTTGTTCCGAAACTGAAATTGCCTCCTGATATAACCCAATAGTTTCTGGGCTTTCTTTTCCACCTCTACACACTGTTTCGTAAACCTAAGGTCGCTGCTAATTAGCACACCCAAGTCCTTTTCTAAATCAGTTACCTCGATATTACTACCCAACATCGAGTAGTCCGACTTGGGATTGGCGTAGCCAATGTGCATCACTTTGCATTTACCCAAGTTAAACGGCATTTGCCATTTTTCGGACCACTCTCCAGTTAGGCCTGTTCAAAAATCAACTTTTTCTTATTTTCATAGGTTTCTGTACATTTTCCCATGCTTTTTGACCTGAAAAAGCCGAAACGCACAACTATTTTGACCTAGGATGTTGGGAAGCATTGCCGCATGGAGCTTTAAATTTTCTGCCTTGAAATCGGCCAAAGCGCCAATTCCGGGGTCCCTTGAATTATGTTTTGCACTTTAACTTTTGATCTAAACAAGATAGAGCAACAAATTAGGTATCAAATGAAAGAGCATAAAATTAATAAATAATAATAATAATAATAATAAAAATAAATAATAATTAATAATAATAATAATATATAATAATAATATCTATCATTTTTCAGGAAACAACAGAAACTCAATCAGAATCTAGAAAACCATCTACAAGTTACAACTTCACAATGGCATTAAGCAAAGAGCTGAGGGAGCTCCGTGGGCGCACAGTTGATATCTCAGAACCTCCACGTACTGTCCACAGGCAGGTGTCAACTGGGCCATCTACCAGATCTCTCACTGAAACTTTCCTGGTTGGATACCCTTCAGCTTTTATCAGTGGTTCCCAGCTTCCACCAACAGACAGGCGTTCCAGTATTTCCTTAATCTTCAGAATTTACCGGAAAATGCAGGGAGGCCCATGGTTCAAGACCTTGCATATGAAACAGTTGAATCTATCATCCCATTCTGGCAGATGGCTAGGATCAAGACAATGACCAAGTACAACGCAATGAAGCTCTTCATGAAACTACATGAGAAACATCGTGCTCTGGTGAAAAGCAAAGGAAGAGCAAGTAACCCTGGAGGAAAAAGAGGAGCATTTGTGCTGGAATTAGACAGCCTGTTCGATATAGGAGCTCCAGATGCAATCCAGGAAATACAGAACAACAGACTGTTATCCAGAGAGAAGAAAGATGAGGATATCAGGTTCTACGAAGACCAAAACACTGAGAGGAAAGGTCATATGTCTGGTCATGACAAGATTTTTGAGACAAGATCCCTGCAGCAAGCAGCGAGGAATGAAAGACTGCAGCATAGACAAGAACAAGGTAAAACTAATTACTTTGAACGTTACAAAAAGTTTTAAGTTTTACTCCATTGCGATATTTAGCATGTACTTAACAATTACTGTCTTAACATGTACTATTTTACAGCTGCAGCAGAACAAGAGGCAGTTGTTCATGTGGATGACATTACCTGGGGTGACTCAACTGACAACGACGCTAACACAGAGGACATGGATTACCATCAGCCTCGTCCTGGATGTTCTCACCATCAAGACACTGTGACTAGTGTGACTTTGACGTTTCCAAGGAAGGTCATGGAATGTGATGTCATCTGCAATACAGCTGATCGTCTTGGTTTATCAGACAATCAAGTTACTGCCATGGTTTCTGCCACCTTGAAAGCTGGAGGGGCTGATCTGGATAACTTCGTCATCTCAACCTCAACAACACGTCGCAACAGAATGCTGTTCAGGTATAATATCAGCCAGAGTCACATGTCCAAGTTTTGTGAAAACACCCCACATTACGCTGCCTTACACTGGGATGGAAAGTTGCTCAAAGATGTCTTGGGCAGTGAACCTGGAAGTACCTCAGAGACTTTAGCTGTGCTAGTGTCTGGTCCACCTTCATACACTGAAGGAAAGTTATTGGGAGTACCTGTCATCGACAATTCTTCTGGCACAGCTCAGGCTGAGGCTTCAATGGATTTACTGGAGACATGGGAACTTACGGATAATGTTACTGCCCTTGTTTTTGACACTACATCCAGTAACAGTGGAGTTCACAGAGGAGCTGCCAAACTGCTAGAGAAAATGCTGAACAAAAAGGTGTTTTATCTGGCCTGTCGACATCACATCCTGGAAATCCTAGTAGGAGCAGTTTGGGAGAAGCTGTTTGGAAGGTGAAGGGGCCAGATAATCCCTGGTTTGAGCATCTGAAGGATGTTTGGACGGACTTGTCCAAGGAAAACCCAAAGATGCTGGCTATCAACAGCAAATGGCTGAAGGAAAAGAAGAAGAACAGTGAAGAAATACTCCAAGACATTCTAACAGCAGAAAGGCTTCCAGAGCCGACTACAGGGAAATGGCTGAACTGACAGTCATTGTTCTTGGAGGAACGCCTCCTCGAGGTATTCACTGGAGTCGACCAGGCGCCATTCATCAGGCCAGATGGATGGCCAGAAACCTGTACTCCATGAAAATGCTGATGTTTGCAGATCAACTTGAGTACGACGAAGACACTGTATCAAAGCTGGAAAGACTCAACACCTTCCTTGCGCTGTTCTACACTCCTGTATGGATGATGTCAATGTCTGCTGCAGATGCTCCCGTGAATGATCTAAGTCTAATCCAGGACATGTTGAAGTACAAGAAAACTGACCCAGAGCTTGCTGATGCAGTACTTAATAAGATGGAAAACCACAAATGGTGCCTGACGCAGGAAGTCGTGCCATTTGCCCTGTTCAGCAGTAGATTGAGTGACACATTGAAGCACGACATTGCTGCCCAGTTACATGCCACTGAGAAGCCAGACAGCTTCAGAACAGGAAAGCCTCTATTCCAGAGAGTCACAGCTAAGACCACCCTGGTTGATCTCATTGGCCCAGAATCACATTTCCTGCTGGACACACTGAACATTGGATCCGAGTGGCTTCTGGAACCTGTCACGTCTTGGCCACAGAATGAGGACTACAGAAAAGCGTTGGACTATGTTAAGAATCTGAAAGCGGTGAATGACATTGCTGAACGTGGTGTCAAGATGATGAGCGACTTTGCAAATGTCATAACAACAGATGCCAAGCAAAGGGACTATCTCCTTCAAGCTGTGGAGTTCAACAGACGCCGCTTTGACAGCTTCAAGAAACAAACTCTCAACAACTGACTGTGTAAATGTCATTATGAAATTAATCATCATGTAATGCTTTCACTTCTTGATCGATTAGACTTGTGACAAAATGTTAATCTCAAATTTGTGTCATGAATAAGGCGCCTTGTCTGCCTTGAGTGTGAGAAAACGAATTTTGTGATATTTCTGAAATCTTTGTATGTACCAATGTGCCATTTCTTGTTCCAAGACTATCATAATTGTATAAGTTAGAAAGAGGATTAAAAACACTTTAATTTGGTGCCTATTTTGTTGCTCTATCTTGTTTAGATAAAAAGTTATAGTGCAAAACATGATTCAAGGGACCCCGGAACTGGTGCTTTTGGCCGATTTCAAGGCAGAAAACTTAAAGCTCCATGCGGCAATGCTTCCCAACAACCTAGGTCAAAATGGTTGTGATTTTCGGCCTTTTCAGGTCAAAAAGCATGGGAAAAAGTACAGAAACCTATGAAAATAAGAAAAAGTTGATTTTTGAACAGGGCTACACTCTCCTCTCCTACCTAGGTCCGCACGCAGTTCCTCGATCGCTTCGGGCGAGAGAGAGAGAGAGAGAGAGAGAGAGAGAGAGAAACAAAATTTGTTCAATATTCTTACATTTATAAGAAGAACCTAAATTTTAGATGGGAAATTTATTGAAATGAAATTCTAATAATGTAACAAAAATGTTCAAAGTTACTCATCTTCGAAGTATGAACGTTACAAAATTTCAGGTACCTTTTAATCAACGCATCAAAATTTCTTATTAAAGTTTACATAAAAGTGTTGATGCTTCCTCGAACCTAATAGAAGAAGACATGGTATTAGTTTCCATATCTTTGAGAGAGAAAATTTGTTCCATGTTTAAGAACAAAAATGCAAAAAGGCTCGAAACCTTTTTATGAGCATTTAAGTCAAAATCTTTAGAAAATGATATACGAGTATTTTGAATTTTAAATTATCAATAAAGATCGTTGGTAATAAGTAATTGAAAATATGTTGATAACGTTGAAGACTCATAATTAAAATAATCCACTCTATCGTACTTGTAAAGATAATTTATGAATAACCTTTATATTTTAAATAATTTATTTACTATATTATATTCACCGAATAATGAGTCAACCTATTTTTCACCACAGAATTTATAGAATAAATAAAACAATAGATAATAATACATAAATAGGATAATATGATAAATGCATCTTCGTGTAATCAGTAATGAATGAGGGAAAAGGAAAATGCCGATATAGAAAGGAATTATAAAATATAAAGTTGTTCCTAAACACTCGGAAAAAAATGAAATCCGGATTCAGGATTTTAATCCAATTGAAAAAGGTGTAGAAAACAAAATGAAAGTGATTTTCACACACACACACACACACACAAATAACTTTTATATTCACTATGAAAGTAGAAAACGACACTAAGAACGATTTATAAGATATATTATACAGGTAGGTGACTGGAGATTGGTGTTGGTTTAATTTATGCATATACAGTAAGTCCTCTTTATACGTGAACTCGATTTACGCGGATTCGCTTATACACGATTGACAAAATAAGGAACGTTATTTGGTATACGTGACCGTAATTGGCGTTTACACAATTTAACAAACGACCAATCGGCTGGAGAAACTATTTGCGATTGCGTATATGTACTGTAAATATGAACAGGCATTCTTCGTCACCTTCACCCGGAGCAGCCCCAAGAAGAATGAGGTTCCACTTTGAGCAGTCTTTGGAGCTGTATTTGATAAGAACAGTATGTACAACATTATCATACATAATGTATTTTATATTCTATTATTAATGTATGTGTGTAATAAGTATTACGTTCTATATAATTCTTGTATACAGCCATATATTTTAATTTTTGTTGTGAAAAATTCTTCAACTGAACACGCTTACCCTTATAATAGATTGTCTCTCTGGGAAAATGTGATTCGATTTACACGATTTCGATATAAACGATGGTTTCCATGAACGCATTTATCGCGTAGAGGACTCACTGTGTGTGTGTGTGTGTGTGTGTATATATATATATATACACACAGTAAATATTGTACGTTCGTCCTAGTTTAATACATTTACTATTTTTGTCTAATTCTATATTCCTGGTGTAGTTTCGGAAAAAAATTCACCTAGAAAATATTCAAAAAGTATAAAAAGTTACTAATTGCTAATATTATTGTTCTTTGGATATTTTAGTGCTTTTGGTGACTAATAAAAGTTCAAAACGAAACTCAGTCATTACTGATTTGTAATTGATTGCTCTTTAGAAGCTTTAGGTTTCTATCGAAGTCTTTTCGAAACTACTTTATACTGTAAGTACATCTATTGTATTTACATTATTTTATATATATTTATATACAATCTGCTGATATACAGTATGTATATATATATATATATATATATATAATATATACTGCATAAGATAGGTGGAAATGTAATAGATGTGCGGTACTTTTAGAGGCAAGAATGCAATTAGGGAAAAAAATGCATGTATTGCTTGAAGGACCTATTTAGTGTGTAATCTCGAACCATTTTGAAAGTTACAGAAGCGTTACAGATGCAAATTGTAGTTCAGCTTCAAGTTGTGTAAGGGAAATAGTGAAAAAAACTTCTATAAATTTGAAGCGAGAATAAAATTAACATGACTGGAAGTATGCAGGGAAAAAATGTTAAAAAAAAATCAGAATCGTTTCGGTAAATGAACTTGAGGCTGCGAAAAGAAAGTTAGATTCAGGTTTTGTTGTTTCTGGCGTTAAGGGCTTCCTAAAGTTTACTAACGTCAAGGAAAACAGACAGTAATTTTGGAGGGTAGCCTTTCAAATTCATCTTCATATCTCATCTGAAAAAATAGCTGGTCATAAATTATTGCCTATAAGCTTTAGTAGTGCGAAGGGGGTCATTAAAAAGTTAGATAAAATTTACATTTTCCTGGCGTGAAGTTCATAATAATGCGACAAAATCAGTGATTTTTCAAGAAAAAGAGTCTTTACGATTGTGTCAGTGTTCCACCCCCATCAAATATATCATCATTATAGCACTAGAGTGCCCAGTGATTTTATACACAAACCTAACTATACAATGAAAACTGCATGAAATGCACTCTCTTTCAAAGGTGAAGATGTATGGAATGCAATTCCCATAAACAGCGGAGAAGCTTCGTCACAAAATGTACTTTGTAAATCACTGAGAAAGCACTTCATTAGCTCCTACTAACGTATAAGTTCACTATAGTGCCATTATTATCATAGTAATTAATTTCCCACTTTATAATTAATTATCTGAAATATGCGAATTTCATTAAGTAGTTTTAATTTCAGAATTTATCCTTTTTTTTTATTTACTTTTATTATACATCATTTATTTTCTACTAAATATACAATTGATAATTTTATTTAAAATTATGTAACATTTTGTATATTTTTATCTATTTTTACTATTACTATTTGTTAATACTATTACTTTAATATGCCATTTTCACTTCCCTCATGCAATAAATAAACTGAATTCCATTAATTTTGCCTAAAAAGCTTCCATGCTTCAAACGGCATATTCAGATCAGAATACTGTGAATATACTACAGTATTGCCATACAGTATCAAATATGTAAATTGTACAGAAAAATATTGAAAAATATTTTAAAACTCTGTCATTTGTATTCTTTTCCGAATAAAGATTTTGTTTTGTTTGTCTTGTTTTGTTCTGACTCTTGCATATAATTTGCTGAAATCGTACTTAATATTTTAGTTGCTTTTTACAGCTTAATTTGTATGCATTTATTCGCAGTCTTCGTAAAAAAAAAATAGTTATACTGTATCTTTGGAAATTACCATGTTTAAATTTAATGTAAATGCAGTTTGGTTTATAAAAGATATAAAAAGTTCTCTGCTTGAGAAAGGGTCAAGTTGAGGATTTTATATCCTTCTTTACATCCACCATAGTAAAATATGGTGAAATAGTTCTAGATTTAATGGCGTAGAGACTCCACTATCATGGGTTCAATTCGGACAAGAATAGCTTCTAAACCATTTTGATAAATTCATAAGTAAATATAAATGAATTAAGGGCATAGCTGCCGAATGGTTCAAGATCCATCACCGCTAAAATTTAAACCGCACGAAAGGCAGTTTTGGACCTAGAACTGTGACTGCTCTCCAAACACAAATAAATGTCAGACACCAATTATAACTTACAGTTTGGAACTGAGGCTTTCTTTTACGAAATTTCAACTGCTTTTAACGTACCTAGTCTTTATCCTAACCTGATTTGATTCCATAAAATTTGGTGAATATTCGCATGTTGTAACTTACTATTTTTAAGCATTAACAATATAATATTTTTAGTATTATCTAACTTCTGTAATTATCATAGATAACCTTAAACAAATATAATTCAAGAGCTGAGAAGAGAATTTTTGCTCGGTTTGGTTTATTTTCTCAGCATTTTTTTTTCAGAATTAGACTTGAAGTGTTAATGACGTGGTGAATCTTCATAAGTCATTGCTTCGTTCGGACATACTGGTTTATAGTCATATCCCTGCAGCGTTTATGAGGGTGTATATTACGCCCCTTCTCAAAAATAACTACGAAGACATTCTATTCAGCAATAATTACAAGTGGGTCTATTGTTGTTGTTTCCTGCTTTTCAAAATTATTTGAGAAATTTTTGCTACGCCGATTACATGAGTTTAGTAAAATGATCTATGTATTTATATAGACTATGTATTTAAATACAATAACAGTAACTCAACTCTTTATAGATGTTTCTTGGATACAAGCAAACCATATGATAGAGGGAATCACAGTATTCTCTTTTAAAAAATTAGAAGACAGGAATGTTCCAGTGTTTGTATTAAATATGTTGGTTGGTACACTGGTCTGGTACACTCACTAAACTTTTACGGTTAGGTTGGGCAATGTACTCTCCGAGTGACTTGGGTCTTCGTGCGGAGTTAGTCAAGGATTGAAGGCTCCTTGCTCTCTCCTCTACTGTTTGTGTGTATGTCGATGGCTTAATTACTTCTCTCGGAGCTATTGAAGAATAGGGACCCCAGCCTTCTTTAGTTAGCTTTATAAGGCTAACTAACGAAAATATCATGACCTAACCTAATCAATCGTCAAGGCGTACAGTTAACCTAACGATTGGTTAGGTTAGGTCGTGATATTTTCGTTAGTTAGCCTTATAAGCCTAACTAAAGAAGGCTGGGGTCCCTATTCTTCAATAGCTCCCTTCTCTCATTGAAGCAAGAGTAGGGTGTTTTATAAATAACTTAGTCTATGCCGATGGCAGGGTATTAATAAGTTCCTCTGTTAAATGTCTGGGTCATCTTATGAAAATCTGTGAATTATATTCGCAGAACCATGATATCAATTTTAATTTTACTAAATCTATAAGGTTATGCATTTCCATTCTAAAAGCTGAAATTAGTCAGTTAATATTATTTTCAAAATCAAAGGTGAACGAGTAGAGCAAGTACAAGAATTTAAGTATCTGGGTCAAATTACACCGGCTCCTTGAGTGATGGCTCAGACAAAAGAAAACAGTATCAAAGTTTCTGTACGAGAACAAACATGATTATAGGGAACTTCAGTTTCTGTACAAGCGAAGCTGAAGACACTCTTTTTCGTATCTTCTGCAGTAATACCTATGGGCAGCAACTGTGGGCTAATATAAAAAGTTCTGGCAAAACCCTAAATTTACTCTAATACAGATCTTTTAGACTGCTGCATAAGTCACTCTAAGATGTTCAACTTCTCAAATGTTGGCTAACCACAATGTCTTGAGCCTTTTGGGAATAACAAGACATGTTCAATACAGTCTAATGGGAAAAATTAAAAACTCAGACAGTCCAACTTTCCAAGCTAATCATCAATCCTGCTTTATGTCTTCTAAACTATGGGCTTCATGTTTTGTCTATAACCCCACTTAACATCGTTATTGTTTTTTCATTACTTGTATTATTTTTAGTCTAATTTGTAGGTTTTTTATTTTTTTATTACTACTTACTTCGTTTTTGGTACTTTTATTTATCTTTTAGTATTACTTTTGTTTTAGTTTCAATTATTACTGTTTCCACAGCAATAAAGCAAACATCATGCTAAAATTATGGAAGAGACTAGTCCTACCAATAATTGAGTATTGCTCACTGCTCAGTACTCACAAGCCCATACAGAAAACGAAACATTGCGAACATATAAGGGCTTTTACGGCTAAGACAGAAAAAACGAAAGGTGAAGACTACTGGTCTTGACTCTACCCTGAAACTCTACTCTCTGGAAAGAAGACGAAAGCGGTACATAATAATATACATATGGAAAATACTGGAGGGTTTTGTCCCGAACTTTAGAAACGAAAGAAACAGTGGAATGAGGGAAGAAGCAGATTTTGTACTGTCCCAGCTGCGATGGGAAAGGGGACCATGAAAACGAGGATGGAAAATACCCTCAGAATACGAGGCCCAAAACTTTTTGATGTCCTCCCAAAAAAACTGAGGAACCTCCAGCACACCAACGTGAATAATTTCAAGAACCAGCTGGGCATGTTCCTGTGCAAAGTCCCTGACCAGCCATGCGTGGCTGGTTACGATGCAGGAAGAGATCGGAAAGCAATTCCCTCCCTAACTAAATCTCGCAAATGAGGCGGGATGCTGCAGAGGGGTCGACAGCAGGTCGATCCTGACCCGTTGTTCAAACCTTCATAAAGTGAACAAAGTATGATGTGAAAATTTATTTTCTTCTTCCAATAAAGTTTTCCCATTCTTATTTCCTTACTTTGCAGGAAGTCAAATTAAAAGTTATATTAGTGTTGTAGTGCTTAATCCGGAGTTAATCCCTGTCAAATGAGTAATTAGGATGATGGTTTTACTTTCATAGGAATTTGTCGTTTGTATGGTTTATCGTGTGCAGTTTCATGACAGCTTTGAATTTGTGTTGCGGTTTTAGCTTGGTGAGGAATTAGTTTAAACGTGGTGAATTACTGTACTTTCGATTAATAGGTAGACTATGTTTTTGGTTCCACACAAAATATAAGCGAAATAAATTTACCTCTCTTTGACACCTACAGAGTGGCCACAAAGTCCCGTTGCAGTGACATTACAGCATATGTGTATGTTGCCCTTGTTTTTCATGCAAAGGGACTTTGTGGCCGCCCTATAAATAAACTATGATATAAACACCGCGTGTAAAATCTACGGTGATTGTAGGATTTCCCCTATGTAGAAGAAACAATTATCTGAACGCGTGGCCAAGCTACATGGAAGTAATGGCCAAAACCTTTGTTAATATTCTATCTATAGAAATACGATTAATAATAGTTCCCAAACTAAAAACAACCACAAATTCGGTACGTCAATTTCCAAAGTTAAATCCGATTTCGAAAGCAAAGTCGATAAAGCTAAATCAGTGAACAAAGTTGATAAAACAAGGGTCGAAGTTTTGATAATAATTCAAAGACGAGTTAACGAGATGCTTTAAATTAGTTCATGCTATGTTGCTTATTGTTGATTGCTCTTGCTGTTGGCTAGCTTTCGACGAAATCTTGTTAGAGATCGCAGACATCACAACATTGCAGACTCCCTCGCGAGAGTGACTGGTGGGGGGGCTAGGTGGTGGTGGTTGGTGAGGGGGGGCTTTAATTAGGCCTCTATACTATTGCACCCAGATATGTACGTGCCAAATATTACTGTTAGGAGGATATTTCGTTGGCAAATAACTGTTAAGAGGTCACCCCAGTCGCCACCATTCTGGATTACCATATTAGAGTACAAGGAATCTATGATTTGAGTTACCCCTACTAACAATATAAATACACGGACAAACTAAGTACAAATAATACACAGTGTACAGTAGATATGCAAGTGCTTCATTGCCCCACATACCCAATAACGTGAAGCATAACGAGGAAGATGAAGCGGCGATTGAAGAAGCTGAGTGGCAGTTAAAAAGGTTACACAACGATTGAAAAGACTGCAGGTTTCCAACAGTGATGAAGTCCATGTTGAATGAGAAGCGAGAAACTAAAATTGAATGGACGGAGGTCGAATGAGGTGGGCCAGCGAGGGAGGTTGAGCGAGGCAGAGCAGAACCCACACTATACAAATTAAAGGGAAAATTTACTAATATTTAGGTTGCATCTTATTTGTCACCAAACTACAATGTAGAATGTAACGAGTAATTGGGCAAGTACTTGCACATCAGTCAAATTCCTTTCCTTAGGAATTAAATTTAATTTACTCCATTAGAATTTAATATTTTTGTATGATATTAAAGAAATAACTACACCGTTATTTAGTAGTAGAAAAGTAGTTGTAATTTTTACAGTGGTTTCTGCTGCGATGCTGGTTGGAGAGTGAATGAGAAGTGAAGAGGATGGGACGCTGTTTTTTAATCCTCACTGAACACGCCCTTGTTTTCAGTGTTGCAGTTCAGAGGAAGCTTTGTTTTTGTTTACTGTTTATTTCAGGAAGGGAATTTTTTCTCCAGTCGATGTTCTAGCTCACGTGCTTAAATTTTACCTTTTTTTTTTTTCGTGGCTGTCAAAATTTCTTCTGCCTGAATGCCGCAACACACACACACACACACACACACATATATATATATATATATATATATATATATATATAATATCACGGGTGAACAACCATAATTTTTTATAATGTAAAAATCAATCCAACCAGGATTCGCCTTCTTAATTACAAGGCAAGGATGCTAACCATAACAAGGTAAAAGTTAGCACAACCTAGTGCATATTTCACTCCCGAGGGGGGGACACAATGCTTTCGCGTTCAAATGTTTTTCGTACTAACCCCCTGCACTTCAGGTAATGGCAACTTTCATTCAAATCTTTTGGTGTGACACTGTGATCCCATAGATGGAATATAACGCAGGAACACGCATGATTTTGCATAATGTATGATAAATGCTGCCGTTACTTCGAGTACAGGGCCATGACGGCACGACCAGAGGAACTTGGGATTTCCAAGTAGAAACTGCTCTCTCGTGAGACAAACACTGATTTAAAGAACGAGTCAATATTTGGCTGGATGATCCTCTAATATTTTTGGTGGATAATTATTTCTCTAAAATTCCTCTCAGTTTCATAGTAAGAGTAAACCTCTGAAACAAAGGTTGTTTCTACAAACTGATATTATCAATCCACTTTCTTCACTGGAAAAACTATTTTCTCCTCTTGCTCTGTCTATTCTTCCACCTCATCTCCCTTCACGTCAAGGTCTTCAGAAAGGCCAGAAACATTAGCAGCAATTTCTTCTTCAGTTCTGTTGCCACATCCCGGTCTCCATTCATATCAAGCCACTCATGAATGTTTTCCACACTTGTCTCAATCTCTCCAGCTTTCTCCAACACTGACCTGTAATCATACATACGAGTACATACATAATTCGCTCCACTGATGGTCTTACTAAAGGAGGATGTGTCCGAGTGAATGTTTTTGGCAATTTAATTGTTCTGATGGAAGACAACAACGGACGGCATGACGCTAACATCAACAACGGGCTTACGGAGTCTACGGACAAGACAAGTACTCATCACTCTGTACATTATGGTGAGCAACAAGCACCACTTTCTTTGATAATTTATAATTTTAAGTAAAATCTGTTTGCATGACTGAATGTGTTATAAAACATCAAATATCCTTTTTTAAATTTTATTTCACACTACAATATATATATCTATATATATATATATATATAAGTTATATATATGTGTGTGTGTGTGTGTGTGTGTGTGTGTGTGTGTGTGTGTGTGTGTGTGTGTGCGTGCGTGTGTGTGCGTAAATATATATGCATGAAGAGATAAGACATTTCTGTTAATACTTTTCAGCTTTTAATTGGAACTCTTATTCAATTCAAACTTAAAATTACTGTACTGAGAAAAATTTCAGGTTTGAAAGACTAACCTAGCCATGTCAACAGACATATCCAGCTTCAAAAGTGAATTTTTTTAGTTAAATGACTGAAAAAAACTAACTAATCATTAAACTTGGAAGTTTGACTTCAACAGCTATTCACGTAACGAAACCTCCACTTAATGATATAAAATAAATTGACTAGCTTCATTTTTTCCTAAACCAGTAGATGGATTAAATGCAAAGTAGAGGACCAAGTCAAATGCCCAGTTCCTGAAGATTTATTCAGAGTACACTGATTAGCTACATCGTCTGATTAAAAAGTCATATGGTTAATCATGTGTTTTATTCAAATATAGATTAACTAGTTTCATTGTCTGGTTAAGCGGCTGATGGACCAGTTCAAATGCCCAGTTCCTAAATTTTTGTTATTTACAGATATTCTAAACATCTTCCAGATACTGAATACCAGTCTAAATTACAGTCATAAAATGGTTAAATTTATTGTCCTTAGAAGATTACACTGGGAGATAAGGAATGATATAACCGCATTCCCAAAACATTATAAAATTACAGTTAAGTTAAATCATAATCTCAAATAAAATCCACTAAAATTTACTTGTATTCTGCATGTTTAGGTTTTAAATTACAGTTGATTATAAAATGATCAGCAAATATTATGAAGTGAAACACATTCACATGGTAATTTAAAGACATTAGAACATGCTATCATAAATGAGATACAAAAATCTTGTATGTAATAAATAGCAGCCAAATATATTTATAGTAAATTTTGCTTACATACATTTATACATTAGAATATATTAAAAACATTAATAACAATTTTTATTGTAATTTTTTTATTTTTAGCAAATTATCACTTTATATTTGAATATTAAAAAGATTAAACTTTTCTATATTAACCCTTTCATTATGGGCATAGCTTTGAAGCGAATTATATGCATTCGAATTATAATACACATATCCCCCCCCCCCCCCCCAATTTAATGTGGTCCAAAAAAAAAGAAATTGAAAAATATATTTCTCATGACATTTGCCCATATTCCATAACCACTAACGATGTTGGAAATAAAAAACTGGATCGATTCGTGCATATTTAGTGGTGGCAAATTTCGGAGCTATTGAAGAATAGGGACCCCCAGCCTTCTTTAGTTAGGCTTATAAGGCTAACCAACGAAAATATCACGACTTAACCTAACCAATCGTTAGGTCAACTGTACGCCCTTGACGATTGGTTAGATTAGGTCGTGATATTTTCGTTAGTTAGCCTTATAAAGCTAACTAAAGAAGGCTGGGGGCCCTGATCTTTAGGTGATCCCATTTTTATAACAGATTTTGACTGTGATCATTACTCATTAAGTTAAAAAAAATTTATATATATATATATATGTGCCTCGGTGGTGTAGTGGTTAGCGTCGCTGACTACGAATCCATCGGCCCCGGATTCGAGACCCGACGGCAGCCGGCGCGCAGCAAAACCCAGCTGTTCATCCTTCCACACAATAAAGAAAGTGGTTGGTAGATAAATGGGTACCCAAGGTGGCCTAGTGGTTAAGACGCTGGGCTGCTGATGGGGCGTGGTTCGGATTCCACGTTAAACTGTAGGTCTAAGGCGGAGTGAAAAGCTTGACCTTCGTCAGAATGAACAGTTCGGGCGGAAGCTAACCAAAGGTTAAAGGTTATATATATATACACACACAGGGTGTTTCAGGAGGAAAGGTCAATACTTCGGGAGGCGATAGTATCGGTCATTGTGAGAAAAAAAGTTCATATGAGTTCGCGAGGAACAAACCGTGAACACTCTTTTGACTATCCCAGTTGCTGAATTATCGTATTCACACTTCCTTCACTAATTCCCAACTCCAGTGATAGCTCCTTGTATGTGACACGCCGATTTGATCGAATGATGCTGTTAGCACGTTACACAGTGTGAGATGTTACAGCCGATTCCGGGCGACCGCTGCGTGGCTCATCATCGAGGCTGCCTCTCCCTCTCTCCGATGATCTCACACGTTTAGACGAGCGTCCAACTGTGCTTCGATCAACAACAGCATCTCCGTAAACGTTTTGCAGACGTTTGTGAATATTTCCAACTGTTTCCTTCTCTGCGGTTAAGAACTCGATAACAGCCCTCTGTTTACGACGCACATCACTGTCAGACGCCATTTTCGAAACTGCCTTAACCATCGGTTTTATACAAGGGCGTTTAAAAGCGGGTTTAACAAGGAGGGGAGGTTCAAAATGGAAAAATCGGGTTATGTGAAGCGCAGAAAGTTCAAACTTACGGCCCAAAAGACATTTCAGCCCCATGGCCTATTATTTAGCTAATAAAAAAGGGTGGGGCAAAATATATTTAGTGCCCCTAATAATTTATATTACTAAGATAATCAGAATTTACCACACCTTGATGACGGCGTCGCTAGTCCCAACACATTCGTTTGTTTGTTAAAATATCACTACTCCACTTTTGGGCTTTACTCGGACCACATGTAACTCACAATCGGGTATATTTTTTTTCCTTCTTTAATTTACTGCCGATTCGTACTTAGGGAAAGTGGTACATATCTCGGCGAGACAGTGGGTGGGTGGTGTGGGTTGGGGATGATATATCAGGAGAGTGAGTAAGGTTCGGTTGCTGGATAGGCGGTAGGAGGGGTATGGCCTTAGATACGATGCAGCAGATGGGAATGGGTGAGGAAAAAGAAAATCGCTTCCGCTCGGGTCTGGAAATTCTGAACAAGAGAGGGAAACACCTGCGACGAAGAGCGGACAGGTTTGGGCATTCGACCATGAGATGTACGACAGTGATAGGGGTATGGAAGGTAAGGCAGAGCAGGGCTAGCGATTTAGCCATAAGGTGACCATGTGTAATGGGTGTGTGTCCTAGGCGAAGACGGGCTAAAATCACTTCTTCATAGCCGGACCGGTGGAATGAGGAGACCCAGTATCCGAATTGCGGTTTGATCTTGTGGAGTGTGTTGTATGCGGGATGGGACGATCCATCACCGCCAACTCATCGCCGCCAACTCAACTCCGCCGACTCAACTCCAGCCAACTCATCGCCGCCAACTCAACTCCATTTTTTCAAAAAATAAATTAAATTAATTTTTGAAGGTTAGAGCTTTAAAAAATTAAAAATCGTTAGGAACTCTTTATTCTACTACGTTAAAAAAAGATTAAAAGGTTCAGATTTTAATTAGTGGTAATTGTAGGCAATCCCACGTAAATATTCTAATGGTGATCGTTGCTCAAAGATTAAAACTAGTTTTAATATACGGTCATCAGCATCACGATATTTTTTTAACTTTGAAGGTGGAGCATGACCTCCTACAAGTTGTTCGAGATACATATCTCGACTCTTCTGTATTTTGTATAAGGCATCTATAATGTTAATTGGTGAAGGTTAGGTTAGGTTAGGTTAGGTTGGGTTGGGTTGGGTTGGGTTAGTTTATATTATATCAATAAAATATTATATAAAATTAGTTATGTTTTCAATGGTTCTTCCAAGTGTTTTTAATTTCCTTCAGTACCTATCATCGCACTAAAGAAAGATTAATAAATTATACAAAACATTATTTGGCAACGGTGCATTCGGAGTTGAGTTGGCGGCGATGAGTTGGCGGCGATGAGTCGGCGGCGATGAGTCGTACTAGACGCGTTGTATGTGGCCTGGTCCCATTCCCGTTGCCAGATGGAGCGGAAATGGGAGCGGAGAGTCGGGAAGAAGTCGGAGAAATGGAGGGGCCGGGAGGAGGCCGGCAGTAAGCAGGCTGTCTTTGCCGTGCGGTCCGCCTCCTCGTTACGCTGGATACCGACATGTGCCGGGACCCAGCAGAAGGCGATTGTCTTGTGTCGGAAGGTTGTTAAAAAGTGGAAGGTTTTCTGGATGGTACAGACGAGCGAGGGGGGTGAAATCTCTCGTGGGAGAGAAATGCGCTTTGGGAATCTGAATAAATGTCAAAGGAGCTGGCAGAGTGGGTGCGCACAATGTCGAGGGCCTCCATAATCGCGAAGAGTTCTGCTGAGAAAACCGAGCCCTCGTGGGGCAGGCTGATGCCTCAAGAAAGCGGCTGGGCCAGTATCACCGCTGAGGCGGCCGTACCAACTTCCGAGCGGGAATCATCTATATAAATGGGGACTGTGTCTGGGTGTTTGGTTGCGCGTTCTCGGAAGAGTGACCTGTATACTGTAGCGATCGTGGTAGTCTTTGGTAGGGCACACAGGTCCCTGCAAAACTTGATAGGGGTGAGGAG
Organism: Bathynomus jamesi; assembly: GCA_023014485.1. Lineage (NCBI taxonomy): Eukaryota > Metazoa > Arthropoda > Malacostraca > Isopoda > Cirolanidae > Bathynomus > Bathynomus jamesi. Next base: position 565,582 of record JAJOZX010000939.1, read on the forward strand.
CCAGGGAGGGTAGATACTGTATGAGATGGGGATAACTGAGGGGGCGGGCATGTTGGAAAAGTCCAGGAAAGAGCAGACCGCTTCAGTGAAATGCCAACTCCGTCCCTGGGGTGGGAGTTCAGAAATCGCCGAGCATAGAAGCGAAGAGGGTAGTCTCTGTGCACGGAGGTATGTCCTCATGAAGAGCAGACCCCGTCGGAGGATTGCATTCCACTTGGAAGCTGGAGGCTGGGGAAGAGCGGAAGGCACCGGTGGCGAGGCGGAGGCCCCTATTAAGTACCGGGTCCAAGATACGGAGGCAGGCGTTGGAGGCTGAACCGCATACTACACTGCCATAGTCCAGCTTCGACTGGACCATGGAAGGGTAAAGGCGAAGGAGAGAGCGTCGGTCTGCGACCAATGTAGTGTTGGAGAGTTGATCTCGGAGAGCGAGGGGATGTTGGAGGGATTGCTTCAGGTGTTTGAGATGGGGAACCCAGTTGAGCCGTCAGTCCAGAGTCATGCCCAGAAATCGTGTGGAGGGCACCACCCCTCTTGGGGTTGGAGAGGCGGAATCCCACCGACGTCGCCCACCTTTCCACCCGGTAGATGGCGAGCTGAATTTGCCGTTGAACTACGGACGGTTCACACCTTGCGAAGTAGATCGCAAGGTCATCCGCGGAGATGGAAGAACGGATGGTGGGTGGAAGGCGTTTTGAGACTGTGTTCACAACTATGGAAAAGCATAGAATACTGAGGATGCTTCCCTGTGGGACCCCGTCCTCCTGCACGAAGATGTCTGAGAGGATTAAGCCTGCCCAAACTTTAAAGGTTCGGGAGGAGAGGAAGCCCCTGATGAAGGTCGGCAGGGCTCTGACGAAACCCAGATTTTGGAGCTGACTGAGGATTTTTGTCCGACGGGTGGTGTCGTAGGTCTTCTGTATGTCAAAAAAAATTGATAGGACGAACTGTCCACTGTCGAAGGCATTCTATATGTCTCGGCTGAGGAGCGGGAGGGATCAGTGGTGGAGCGAAATTGTCTGAAGCCGGACTGGGTAGCCGGGAAGGAATAACTATTTTCAAGGAAGAAGTATAGTCGCGTAGCGACCATTTTTTCGAAAACTTTGCAGGCACAACACGTTAGGGCGATAGGTCTGTAGTTTGTGGAATCGAGAGAATCTTTGCCGGGTTTGGGGATGGGGATTACGTGGAGGGAGAGGAAGGTGCCCTCTATCCATATGTGGTTGTATAGGTCTAGTAGGAAAATTTGTAAGGTAGGGGGGATGTGCTGGATCATGCTGTACGGGATACCGTCCGGGCTGAGACAAGGGGATCGTCGAGAGGCCAGTCCCGGCTGTAGTTTGCGCCTGGTGAACAACCTATTGTAGGTGCTGTCTAGGGACGGTGAAGAGGAGCTAATTTTAGGGGAGGGTATGAGAGAACTGTCTGCGGAGGAAGAAACGGCGGCGAAGGTAGAAGCTAGGTGGTTTGCCACCGATTTGGGTTCGTATAGAAGTCCGTCGTTAGTCCGGAGGACCGGGGGTCGGAAGGGGACATGTCTCCTCTCGACACCCCGTACCTTCTTCCGGATGGTAGCCGAAGGTGTGGTGGTGGTGACGCCGTACACAAAGGCACGCCAAGAAGCTCGGCGCACTTTCTTCATTGTATGGCGGGCGATGGCCCTGGCCCGCTGCATCTCCGTGCGATGGATGGGGTCGCGTACGATAAAAGTGTCGAGTAGCCTTCTTATTGGCGCGTATGGCCTCCATGCACTCTGGGGTCCACCAAGGTACCCGTCGGGTGCGGGGGTAGGCGGAGGATCGTGGGATGTTAGTGTACACAGCCGCTACGACGATTAACTCGAAGTATGCGATGCACTCGTCGGAGGATGGGAAGTGGGCAGTCGTAAGGGTTGCAGATGTATTGTCGTGGAAGAGGGACCAGTTAGCTTTGGCAGTAATCCATTTTTCAGGTACCCGAATGGTTTGGTCGGGCCAATTTAGCGTGAGTTGAACATGGAAATGGTCACTTCCATAGTCTTCTTGAAGGACTTGCCATGTGAAATCTAGGAGGGCATCGGTCGAGACGATGGACAGGTCTATACAGGATGGAGTGCAGCTGGTGGCATGGTAGAATGTAGGAGAGCCATTATTGAGGCACTCGAAGGAGAGCTCGGTCATGATAGTAATCAGGGTCGGGGCCATATAGGTGGAGAGTGTGTCTTCCTATACGGGGTGGCGACTATTGAAATCGCCCAGTAATAGAAAAGGCCTGGGGAGTTGTTATACCACCTCCACCAGGTCATTGCAAGAGACTTGAATTTGTGGAGGGAGGTATATTGAGCAGACGGTGTACTGTCTATCCAGGGAAAGCCGAATAGCAATCATCTGTCACAATCGGGTATGAAACACTTCGTTAGAAAAATATTATTATATACTTAAGTCACAGGTATTAAACGGTAAAGAAAAAATTGGTTGAACATTGGTTGAAGAAAACAACGTCACACGGTCTAGTCAAATCATGTTGAGATCTGTTCGGATGTTTACGTGCAAACAGTCACGTATCCTTTACTGGGATTTACTCGAGGCCTATTTAGAATTTATATTATCCCTAACTTATGTTTTTCATTTATGTCAAATTTCTACAATAGTTCATATTGTTAATAAATTCCTCAGTTTAGCAAACCCAACAGTCCCGAACCCCGATCCTCCATTTTCTTGATCTAGTCTAACTCTTGCATGGTGTATTCAGATATGCGTAGCTGCTGAAATAAATAAATAAATACGTAAGACAGATACAGGATTTCCCACTCTAATTTATACCAGCGAGTTCTTCAAACGTCTCTCTCTCTCTCTCTCTCTCTCTCTATATATATATATATATATATATACACACACACACACACACACACACACTATATATATATATATATATATATATAATATATATATATATATATATATAAGCTACAACTCAGAATGGGACCCCTGAGAAATTTTCATGTTGCACACAGACCGTGCATAGAACAGGGAACTCTTCTGAGAAAATTAAAGCCACTAGTCTGAATAAGTAATGGTAAGTGACAAACACTATACGTAGTTTTTTCTTTTTCATGATGTTAGCCCGACGTGGGCAGCTGGTCACTCGCAAAGAGGCCTTCTTTGCTAGTAACCCGTTGCCCACGTTGAGCTAACGTCATGAAAAAGAAAAACTATAGTGTTTGTCATTTACCATTACTTATTCGGACTATAGCGGATTTAATTTTCCCGGAAGAGTTCCTTGTTCCATGCTCAGTCTGTATGTAACATATATATATATATATATATATATATATATATATATATACTTCTTACTTTCGCTCCCATTTAGTCCGAAGCCTGTCAGTGAAGATAACTTCTCCAGACATCTCTATCCATCAAAATTCCACTCTCTCTGTTAATGCTTTCAAATTCCGTAGAGCGTACTCTCCCAGCATCTCCTTCACCCTATCCCCCTACTTCTTCAGCGGCCTCCCAACAGGCCTCCTCCTTCCCAGGTCCCAACTCCAACACCTCTTAGTTATCCTACCCTCATCCATTCACTCCAAGTGGCCAAGCCATCTTAGTTGGAATGCTTCTATTCGGTAAATTAAAGGTTTTACACCTAATTCCGTCCTTATTTCACAATTACGAACTCTATCCTTTCTTGTTTCGTCTATTATGGTTCGCAATGACTTCATTTCTGCTGCCTGCAAGCGGCTTCTGTCTCTCGTATTAAGGGTCCAGGACTCGATCCATACATTATTATGAGCAAAAGTACGATCTCTTTGAAAATGGGAAACAAAGCTCCGGCACTTTTGCTGTATTTTGCCATTCTCTCTGTCAGATCCATTTTGCTTCCCCTTCCATTTGATTATATGGTTCCTAGGTAATTAAATTCGCGTACATTTTCCAGTTGTATCCCGTTTATTTCAACTCTAATTTCTAAAGGGTTTCTACTCATCACAAAAAGTTCCGTTTTTGTGAGGTTCATTTTCATGCCTGCCTCAACAAAACACTTATTTCATTCTGTAAACGACTCTTGGAAATCCTCTTCGCAATCTGCCAATAAGCCACATCATTTGCGTAAGCCAATACTTGCTTTGAGTTACGGTTTCTTTTCTGTTTTGATGGCTAAAGTTAGAAGACTAGGAATTACTGGGCTCGTTTTCAACTGGATTGAAGATTGGTTAAGACACAGAGAGCAGAGAGTGGTAATAAATGGAATGGCTCCGGACTTCTGTTCTAGGTCCTTTACTTTTTATAATCTACAATATATTAACGATATAGACGTTGGGCTCCTAAGTACAATTTCTAAATTTGCAGACGATACCAAAGTAGGATATAGCGTAGGTAGTCAGAGGGTGCAAGAACGCTTCAAAATGATTTTCGTAGGTTGGGCGAATGGTCTGCTACTTGACAGATGTCATTCAACTTGGACAAATGTAAGGTAATGCACATAGGTTACAAGAACCCAAAGACAGATTACTCTTCGAAAAGAACTTGACTGAGACTGATCTAGAGAAGACTTAGGAGTTTATATCAGTAATGATTTCAAACCGTCAAAGTACTGTGTAGAAGTCGAAAAGAGAGCCTTACAAATAGTAGGTTATATTAAGTGACAGTCCCAATTTAGAAATATGAAGAGGGTAATGTCTCTCCACAGTTCACTAGTTAGACCTCAACTCAAGTATTGTATGCAGTTTTGGTCTCCGTCCCTTAGGAAGGATATAGAAAGGTTGAAAAGGGTACAAGCAAGGGCCAAACAATTGATCTCTTCAATTAGACTTCAAAACTACCAACGTAGTGCTTAAATCTGTTTACCTTAGAGACCAGGAGGCTGCTCGGTCAGCTTATTCAAGTTTTCAAGATGCTCAATGAAGAGACAGGGTAGAGTGCAGGAAATTAATTTCATTTAATATCAATCCGACGCTCGATTAGATAAGTATTTTGAAAATAGTATTATAACGTAACTCTGCAGGGTTTTTTAAGCATTTACTCCTAGACTCAGTCCTCCCCCTACTTTAGAGAAACGTCTCTGGTTGCATTGTGACCCACATAGCATGGTCAACCACTGAGCAGCCCATTTTTTGATCACTTGCCTGATGAACACTTCTAAGTGGGAGACTCTTTAATTCGCCATAGCAACAGCGGGTGATCACCCACAAAAACTTTCATACTCCATAAGGGACAAGTACACGGGGATAGATATAGGGATCTCCAACTGATATTCCTCGCTGGAAAGAGATAAAAGAGATAAAAGACTCACTTACCGATATGTAAGAGTACTTGGCCTGAACAATTTTAATTGTTTTGAAAATTATTGACAGGATTTTAAAGAAAAAATTAATATGTGTAAATACATACCTTCTCAACCTTTCAAATGTTCCGTGCGATGATTCAGTGGGAGGCTGAGTAAAATGCCCAATTTTGGCAATTCAGTCTTTGGACGGGTTTTGCCCCAATAAGGTGTTTTTCGTATTAGAATGTTATAGTTTATTTAAAATATTAATTATGTCTCTCTCCTCGATTAAATGCTAACGCTAATTCCGCACTCGCATTACCCCGTTCGTCTAAAGTATTTCGGCATAAATAAAAAGTCAGTAAATTGTGAACAATAGTGTGTAATTATCCCCGGTCACTTGCTTTGTTGAGTTTAAAAGTTTAATGGCGGCTCATCACGTATTTTACTGAATGATATCTGACACTTGATTCTAGGTAATTTGGGTGCGCTGAATACGAATTTCAACTCGGTTTGGCTCTATCAGGTCCTGATTCTTGTCGACAGCCTATGTGCCATTTTCCAGATTTTTCAAATTAGGACTAAAAAATTAAGTCATGTGTTAAATTTTTTTTTCAAGTTTCATGAATACAAGCAGTTCAAACTACAGTAAAATTACATTATAACGATAGAAATGACTTAAAATAAAAAAACAAACAGATATGAAGCTTTCACTGTGGCAAAAATTTTCTTTTGTAAGACTTTCTAGCGTATTTGCTTGTTGATGGCAGGTCTCTTTTCAAGCACCAGCAGTAATCAGCCATCATGTGGGAATCCCAGCGGCCTTGGTACCGTTCCTCCATAATTTTGATATCTTGGTGGAATCTCTCCCCTTGTTCGTCACTTACATCACCTAAATTACTTGGAAATTGGTCAAGATGGCTATTCAAAAAATGCATTTTTATGCTCATATTGCAACCTAACTCTTTGTAGTCCCTTAAAAGTTTTTTTACGATTTCTTCGTAGTTATCTGCCCTATAATTGCCTAAAAAGTTTTCTATCAAGTCCACGAATGAGAACCAGCCATTTTTTTCGCGTTCATTCATGACATTAGGAAAATTGCTGTCTTTAATCATTGTTCTTATTTGTGGACCGTCGAAAATTCCCGCCTTGATTTTTTCATAACTTAAACTTGGAAATTTTGAAGTTATGTATTTGAAACACTCGCCGTTCGTATCTAAAGCTTTTACATATTGTTTAATGAGGCCTAGTTTTATATGCAGAGGAGGAAATATGATTTTATCTCTGCTCACTAAAGGTGGATTAATTACGTTTTTTTCTCCGACAGTAAGTGATGTTCGTGCTGGCCAGATTTGTTTGAAATAATGTTCTTCCTTGGCTCTGCTGTCCCATAAGCAAAGGAAGCAGGGATATTTAGTATACCCTCCTTGTTGTCCTAGCAGAAAATTAACCATTTTTAAGTCAACACATATGATCCACTCGTGCTCCCTATATTTGATAAGATTTAAAACCTTTTCTATATGTTCATACTTTTCTTTTAATTTTGTTGAGTGCCCAATCGGTATCGAGCCGTATAGATTGCCATTATGCAACAACACACACTTAAGACTTCTTTTCGAACTGTCTAAAAACAAGCGCCAATCATTTGCATCGTAAGACTCAACCCCCATCTTCTTTAACAAACCAACTATGTCGCAGCAATATACTAAACTATCCTCTATTCTAAAATATTTAACAAGTTCTTCTTCTCTTTTTCTGTAAAATGAAATGTATGTGTTTGAAGTAAGCAAGTTTTTCTCTTTAAGTCTTGAAGCTAAAATTTCCGCAGCCTTTTTTGGCAAATTTAGATCCCTTACAAGATCATTCAACTCGGCCTGGTTAAACTTTTGCGGATCGTTTTGACTTTCAAATACGCTGGGGTCAAAATCGGTGTCTGACTCCTCAAAGTGCATAACAATATTTTCAGGAACATCTTCAACTAATTCTTGAGTTGGCAGACCCTTAAATTTTGGAATGGGGATCTCATTTGAATGTAGCACAGGTCGTATCGCGGTGTCGAAATTTGGGTACTCGATACAATGTTTATTTTCTTAGTGAAGCCCGAAGTCTTGACAAAGCAAAGGTAGCAATCGGTCTCGTGGTTAGTAGGCTCTCGCCACACCTGATATGGAAAAAAATTGTAAAGCGTTAACAAAAGCGACGAGAGACTTGTTTTTATGAATTTTATCAAAAGTTATCACCCAAACATTTAACATTTCTATGTGTTTTAACCTTATGCAATATTTGAGATTCTTATAAACATTTTCTGTAAATTTTTGTTTATGTACCTAAGTTACAATTACATTTAGGTAAGTTACAGTATACTAGTGATTAAATTACGTAGTTTTATGAAATCATAAACTTACCATCGGAACTCCAAAAGGTATTTTTGAATCCGAACCCTTCGTCCAATGTCGCAGTCTTTCAATGCATATAGTGCAGGCTTTATATGGAGCCCACGATTTATCTTGGTCCCCCAGTTTTATGCCAAAATAAGCTAAGTAAGCTCTTTTTACGAAGTCAGTTATATTTGCTCGTTGTTGTGGAAGTGTAAAATTTCCACATATATAACAGAAGGAATCAGGGTTGTTTTTGCATTTGAACTTTCTAGTGATTGATGACATATTGCTTGATTGTTCTGCCAATTTGTAAAGGTATTTAAAGCCCTTAATTCATATAAATTTAAGAAAATCTGAAATATAAACACAAAAATTAGTTTAAATAGGTACTTATTATGAAATAGGTACTTACAATCTATGAAATTAAACTAGAAACACGGATGAGTAGGTACAATATAAATTACGTCTAATTAAATCAACTATATTAAATCACGATGACAAAATTACTCACTAAATCATATGCCAATTCAAAATTATGTTAATGCCCAAACTTAATTAACTAACTCAACTGACTGACTGACTGACTGACTGATTGAATTGACTGATTAACTCTGGAAACGAGTCGCTTTTATATATTTTAGTTGTCCCTCTAGAATACTCTACAGAGAACAGGAACGCTCAAGAAAATTTTAGAATTCTATGATATTTTTAGCTTAATTTACTAATATTAAAATGGGTTAAAAATGACAAAATTAAAAATATTTTTAGGGTGTTACATATAAAAATATACATAATACAACAATACCATAACAATAGGTACAAATACCTAGATAAAAACCTAGTTGCATAATGTGTAACTGCAAAAAGACTTAGCGAGTATTGAGAAAAAAACCTTTTTATGAATACGACGAAAGAGGAGGGGTGTTGAGCAAAATCAGGACCTGATAGAGCAAAACCGAGTAAAAATTCGTGCTCAGCGCACCCAAATTACCTAGAACTAACTGTCAAATCTAATTCAATAGACAAAAATTTGAAATTTGTTCCCCAGTGTAATAGAAAGTAAAGTAAATAATGAATTGTGAATGAGGTATACGACATTTTAGTAGAAGGAAAGAATGTTTTTTTTTATAAATCACTACAGTAGTTTAATTGGAAGTATGAAGAGTTAAACATCTTTCACCATAAAGCATCATTCCAACCATACACCCATTTCAGGGTACGAATAGTTGGCAACAGCATTGCCAAGAAAAGTACTGACAAGTGGTTCATCACCAATGAAAACAGCAATGCTCTGTATTAGTTTAGTCAAAAGAACATCTATATCCGTATTCAATTTATTGCAATTTTCGTTAGTTTGTATTGCAGACACCTCCCGTTATTATCAGTCCTGGTGCATCATTCTTCAGGAGCAAGATGCGCAGCAAGTTTGTGTTTCTTCCCTAAGGCAGCACAGATTTATCTGTATCAATCACAGTAATGCTTGCACTACCTCAGGCTAGTTTTACACAAACTGGACCGAAAACCACAAGTGTTTGTAATCAGAAACTGTCCGTACACAGGTCTGTAATTGGTTTAGAATAATATTTTTTATATATCTGTAGACTTGAACACGGAAAAACACTAATTGTAAACTCAAACGGAGTAGAATTTAAAGAAGACCTACATCTGAAGGTGGAATAACACCCCCAAAATACCAAACCCAGAATAAAATTCTGTAAACCTTTATTCTCTTAAACTTTTGTTTCCTTATTTCGTAGTAACAATTTTAATATTTCTCAAGTATACCTGTTTATAATCCAATTCAGTTCTTTCTTTCTTTATTCCTGCAAATATTATCAAGTTGTTTCTTCACCACTATTCTTGTTATTACCATTATCATCATAATTATTATTAACTTTATCATTATTGTTACTATTTTCATTATTATTATCCTTATTGATAGAGTTATTATTTTTTTATTATTATATATTAATTCCAAACAAAATACCTTTGTTGTTCTCACTCACGAGTTCGATTTAATTGATTTTTATTTTCTTTCGATTGCCCTAATTTTACTATTCTTTTTTTTATCGTTTTTTATCGTTTTATTATTTATTAACTAATTATATTTCGTGATTTTCTACGTTTGATTTCCCTCCACGCTCGCATTTCCGTATCTTATTATATACATATTTTATATGCCCGAAACTGTATTTTAATGGACATTCTATGAGTATATATTTAGTCCTACGTAATTGTTCGTCTATCTATTTTTAATTGCCCCCTGGTTTCGCATTTCTTAATTATGTTTTCTGTTTGAAATTGTTTTCTTTTTGTAGAATACCGACTAAGGACTTCTATTTCTTAAACGTTTGCATTGTTGTACAATATCAATTTATTTTTATTTGTTTCATATGGTTCCCATATTTATTTTGTATAATATCTCTTTGTATACTCTGTATACACACACACACACACACACACACACACACCACACACACACATAATATATATACACCATTTCTAACAATGTTCTAAGCTACAAAAAAATCTAGACACAAAGACAAACGCAATAGGTACTTAAAACATTAAACATGTTCCGTGTAATCGCTATTTTTTAAAATACAATATTCAGCATTACATAGATGTTTTACATCCCATAATTTTTGGAAATAGTTCAGCTGGGATATTGTTGATTATCTCGTAGATTTTGGCCCCTTTACGTCTTCATGTGTTTTAGGCTTGGTAGAATAAATCTTGTCTTTTATGCAACCCCACAAAAAAAGTTAGGAGGTGTGAGATCAGGTGAGTATGGGGGGGCCATTCCACTGGCTCATGAAGGGAAACTCACAAAAAGTTGTGAGCTTCACAAGCAATGTGTGTATCTGTGGTACTTAATTAATAATATTACATAAAAAGTATCTTTAAATTTTTCTAGCGACACCCAGCACTACCTTCTTAGTCCTACTGGGCCACAAGCTGTACCCGTGACCCTGAAATAACAAACATACGAACGAACAAGCGGGTGACCGAATAGACAGACGAACGACTAAATTTTAACTACATGTGTAAATAAAAACTTAATGTAAAGCAAGAACGTTGTCTAAAAATTCAGTCAAGTTCTTTCATTAATACTTCCAAGAACTATTAACAAATATCTAAATTTCAAGTGAATAAACTTTACAAAAATAGCAAAAAAGAGGAAACAAAAATCAACAAAAACAACAACAACAGGCATCCCCCATTCCCTCATTTCCAGGAGTCTCCATGAGGGAACAGGAGAGAGGTATGCCTTCTCTCTCCACATCAAGCGTTGCTTCTCCGCCTCCAGAAAGATCTTCCGTCAAGGGATCGAGGAATTTCAAGCGAATAAAAGGCGGGAATACCAGTCATTTACCGACATTAACTTTATATATGGAATCGTAGCTATCTTTTATCCTAAACTGCTTGACAGAAAAGGATGAAAGGATAAACAAATTAGAAGAAGAACTAAAACAGTGTATAAATACTTTTAATGAGAGCGTTTCCACGATAGAAGATCGACTACAAAACCAAACAATAGAAAATAAGAGGTTAAACAACGACCTCAAACAGGAACCTCAAGAAATCTATACTTTATTGGTGGACCTGGAGTCCCTCAAGGCTCCCCAAGTGAAAACTCCATTGAATTTGTCAGAAACGCCATCAAAGAAAAACTCCGAATATAAACATTCCTGAAAATGCTATTACGGAGCCACATCGAGTCGGGAAAAATAATAATGAAACTGACAAAAGAATCATAAAATTCAAATTGAGTGACCGGCTTTGGAAATCGGAAATAAGAAATGCAGAATAAATATCAAACCTAATAAATATATTTATGAATCACTCTGTGAATACAGAAAAGAGTTTTTTGATAAACTATTAAAACTTAAAAAAGGAAAAATAATTTATTCCTTTTATGTACGGGATGGTATAATATATGCTCGTAACTCCCATGAAGGACCAAAGAGTGTCGATTCATACTCAACATAACTTCGCCAACTTTCGGCGCCATCCACAAACAGAATTGCTTTCATCATAACCCGTGTGTTTAGTAAACCTGTCACTATATAACATATCATTACGTATCATTATTACTCTTATATATAATAATTATATATAATTCATAAATTTATGCTGTCTTCAAATTTTAGAATTTTACAATCCTTATAATTTTGCTATTCTTATAGTCTTTAAATTTTGTTATCGTCAATTTTAAGATTTTATAATGATATAAATTTTTAATTTTTAATTTAATTTTTAATTTTAAGCTTTTATAATTCTATAATTTTTTAAATTTCAACTCCACAATCTCACTGTGGATGCATATACAGCGTGGCCACAAAGTCCCTTTGCAGTGAAATTACAGCATATCTATATGTTGCCCTTGTTTTTCATGCGAAGGGACTTTGTGGCCACCCTGTATAATATTACGTTCTTGCTTTACTACAACCGCCTTTTATTTTATTCTTTTATATATTTTTTCCATATACTGTTGGATATGTGTATGTTATATATATACAGTGTATATATATGTATATATATATATATTATATATATATATATATATATATGATGAATAAAACCACGAAGGAAAGGAAACACAAAATGGTGCTCAAGCGCTTTCGTCTAATGACATCCTCAGTGAGGATGTCATTAGACGAAAGCGCTTGAGCACCATTTTGTGTTTCCTTTCCTTCGTGGTTTTATTCATCATAAATATTTTTCACGTGTTACCTTCGTGAAATAATTTTCATATATATATATATATATATATATATATATATATATGTTAACCCCTCCGTCTAAGGCCCTGGGTTGGTTCGGATCGACGGAGGTTCTAGTTACGGAGGCAAGCAACGGATATTTCTTCTATATACTTTTCTTCTATAACTTTCTAATTCTTTTCTCTCGCTTTATGGGGTCGACACTCTGTTAATTATTTTCTTTCAATAATACTCTGATACTTCTCTTGGTACTAAAATTATCGACTTTTCTTTTATAATTTATCGACTTTACTGACTAAATTCCTGAAGAGGACAAGGCTCGAAGGAAAAGATAAAAACTTTCTCTTTTTGTAGTTTACTTCTCAAAATGTACAGGTAGTGCTCTGAATTTACAGGGGTGGAGGTTCGACCTCTTTCGACCATAGCTCAGGCCGGAATCTAAAAATATTAAGGAGGCAAGGGGCCTCTGCCCCCCTCCCCGCAGCGAGGCTGCTAACAAGGGGAGTCTCTTAGCAGTGACCAAGGCAGAGTCTCGTAATGAAGTGTCCTTCATTTTACAAATACATGTATAAAATATGCCTGAATGTTGGGGGATGGTAGTTGGAGGTTAAGTTTCCCCCCTTTTAAACACGATCAGGTGTTTGAAAGTTTCCAAATAAAAAAAAAAAAAATAAATAAAAATAAAAACTAATCTTATTTTTTTTTGCCACGTCTTCATTTCTGAAGGCGATATCATTTCACGACTGAGTACATTTTTGTTTGGGTTTATTACAATTATGATTTCGATTATGGATTACTTCCCATTCGCTTATGATTGTCCCTTACAGTTCTATTAAAGTACATTCTTACATTATATATAAAGTCATTACATTCAATTATAGTTTCATTGAAGTATATTACGTCGTTACCATTCTTACAGTGTTTTTTATATATATATATATATGGTTAGATTATATGGTTAGATTATATGGTTAGATTATATGGTCAGATTATATGGTTAGATTATATATGGTTATTATATATGGTTATTAAGTACAGCACAAGTACATGAGACATGACAAGATAATTTATATACAACATAATATGTTATATTACATTTTAATATGTTATGAATTTGGATCAGAGCGAAAGATGTTGTTTATCTTAGAAACGTTCAATTCTGCTGTGATTCGCGAATTCGACCACTCAACTACTGTAAGCCTAATGAATGTCTTAAAAGAAAAAAAGAAAAAAATACATGTGGACGTATTTTACATGTAAGTAACAGAATAGGTTGTGTGCGTAATATAGACGCGCGTAAAATATGGACTGATAGGTTGATAGGTATCAGTAGACAATAGGTTGGAAACAACATAAATAATGATGTATAGAGAATGAAGTTTTTTTCTTTTTATTATTATTATTATTATTATTATTATTATTATTAAAGAATTTACCATACATTCAATGCGGAAGATGTCCAAATACTAAACACGTGATTCAGTGTTCAAGGTATGGAAAACGTGAAGAGAATTAAGTTACTTTATGACGTCATAGTTATTCACATTATGTCATACATACAGTATAACTGTAAGTCATTATTTGGGAGGACCTAAAAGAAACGAATTAAAGACAGAGTGGGTATCAAGGACTAAGAAGCACAACTACGGGTTCCAATCCTCTTATATGCAATGCGTATGTATAATCTAGGGTCGAGGGTGAGATGCAAGACAATCATAATTAATTATAATAACTTCTATAACAAATGGAAAATGGATACGACTAAACCATAGATATGGTAGATCGTAGGGTTGTGACACGAACAAAAAAATAGGAAGCTACAAGTAAAAATTATTATCCAAACTCGAGTTAAGCGATTTTGGTTCTTATGTAAAAATGAATATTGATTATTCATTGTCCATTTTTACATTGCTCTCCCCTTTTAAAAATGATATTTATACAATAATCTAGTAGGGTACCATTCATACAATACAAATGAGAAAATAACATCCTAGCTACTACAAGTTAGATGATGAATTTTTCTTTACATTACAAATTTTTATACAGAACAAGTGAGTTCGGTGGTTGCGTACAATGGAGAGTAATCAAATCTTTAAAATGACACTTGCTTATAAAATATAAAAAATTCAAAGATTAATATTTTAATGTATGCAAACAGAATAAAAGGATTAATACATTAATTTGGACAAACAATTAAGTTAGGCAAAGAATGATATTGTTAATTTAAAAAAAAATTCTGTGGGGAAAATTACATACATACTGAATAGTAGGTAAAAGGGAAAAATATAAATTATTTTCCAAAGTTACCCTGATCGTGCAGTCTATAACTAATTTTATTGACTATTGTAGGTAAAAAATCGAATTACGTAATGGATGATGTATAGACCTGTGGTCTAGTGTGTATGTGTGTGTATTAGATACAAAGTGTGTATCTTATAATTTTGAGGGACAGATTAGCTGAGAGGATTTTTAAATTAACTGAATAAACGCCTGAGCAAAAATTTATATATAGTAAGCAAAAATGCGTAGGACTATATAAATAGCATAGTTAGCACCTACACGCTATGAAATAGTTTGTGATATCGAATGATTTTAGAATAAGGTTTGTATATATAGTATATATAGTGTGCATACATGCGTGTGTATGTGTAGAGATTTGGAAGGTTTTTGAATTAACAAAGTTTAAAAATAATGTATAATAATTTAAGATGGGTTTAGGGTTATAAAATCTTTTGAGTCAATTATTGTTGTTATTATTATCATTATTATTATTATTATAAAATCCTTTAAGCTCCAGGTCAGTTATTATAAAATTCTAAATTACAGGTAAATTTTACATTTAAAATTATTTTTATACAGTATAATAAAAAAAATATTAAAAAGGTTTAATAATTTTTGCATGTTAAGTAGAAAAATCATACTCTTTCGTTGAATTTCCCGACCGTACAGAGCAAGATAAATTAGGCACATGATCGATTAATTATTACACTATTTCTGTCATCATATAATCGCAATAATTATAAAACTCGTTACCAACATTTGTAAAAACGGTCTTGGTTGCCAACAATAAAATATGTCATTTTACCTATATATTTATATACGCAACAACGGCATGAAAAAGAAAAGACATCGGTCCATTTCCTTCTTACAACAAAACAAAGAAAGGTTAACTAAAGACGCAACCCGGTCAATTCAGGTTGAATTAGATTCTCTTTTACAACACAAAAAAAAGGTTGAATTAAATTCTTAGATTACATTTTCTTAAATTAAATTCTCTTAAATTACAAAGAAAAAGTTGAATTCAATTGACTGCATTGAAAACTAACTTGGGACTCGAAATAAAACTGACTCGAAATAAAACTGACTCGAAATAAAACTGACTCGAAATAAAACTGACTCGAAATAAAACTGAAATCTCTGGGGCGGTTGTCCCTCTGGATGCAACCTTCTGAAACTGAAACCTGATTTGCAACTTATTTGCAACTAAAACTGACTCGAAACTACCTCGAGTATCTTTATAAATCTCTGGGGTTTGGTTATCCCTTTTGGATGCAACCAACTGAAAACTGATTTGCAACTTATTTGCAAATAAAACTGACTCGAAACTACTTCGAGTATCTTTATAAATCTCTGGGGTTTGGTTGTCCCTCTTGGCGCAACCTTCTGAAAACTGATTTGCAACTTATTTGCAAATAAAACTGACTCGAAACTACTTCGAGTATCTTTATAAATCTCTGGGGTTTGGTTATCCCTTTTGGATGCAACCAACTGAAAACTGATTTGCAACTTATTTGCAAATAAAACTGACTCGAAACTACTTCGAGTATCTTTATAAATCTCTGGGGTTTGGTTATCCCTTTTGGATGCAACCAACTGAAAACTGATTTGCAACTTATTTGCAAATCAAACTGACTCGAAACTACTTCGAGTATCTTTATAAATCTCTGGGGTTTGGTTGTCCCTCTTGGCGCAACCTTCTGAAAACTGATTTGCAACTTATTTGCAAATAAAACTGACTTGCAACTTATTTGCAAAGAAAACTGACTTCAAAACTGACTTGCAACTTATTTGCAACGAAAACTGACTTCAAAACTGACTTGCAACTTATTTGCAACGAAAACTGACTTCAAAACTGACTTGCAACTTCTTTGCAACTAAAACTGACTTCAAAACTGACTTGCAACTTCTTTGCAAATAAAACTGACTTCAAAACTGACTTGCAACTTATTTGCAACGAAAACTGACTTCAAAACTGACTTGCAACTTATTTGCAACGAAAACTGACTTCAAAACTGACTTGCAACTTATTTGCAACGAAAACTGACTTCAAAACTGACTTGCAACTTATTTGCAACGAAAACTGACTCCAAAACTGACTTGCAACTTATTTGCAACGAAAACTGACTTCAAAACTGACTTGCAACTTCTTTGCAACTAAAACTGACTTCAAAACTGACTTGCAACTTCTTTGCAAATAAAACTGACTTCAAAACTGACTTGCAACTTATTTGCAACGAAAACTGACTTCAAAACTGACTTGCAACTTATTTGCAACGAAAACTGACTTCAAAACTGACTTGCAACTTATTTGCAACGAAAACTGACTTCAAAACTGACTTGCAACTTATTTGCAACGAAAACTGACTTCAAAACTGACTTGCAACTTATTTGCAACGAAAACTGACTTCAAAACTGACTTGCAACTTCTTTGCAACTAAAATTGACTTCAAAACTGACTTGCAACTTCTTTGCAAATAAAACTGACTTCAAAACTGACTTGCAACTTATTTGCAACGAAAACTGACTTCAAAACTGACTTGCAACTTATTTGCAACGAAAACTGACTTAAAAACTGACTTGCAACTTCTTTGCAACGAAAACTGACTTCAAAACTGACTTGCAACTTCTTTGCAACGAAAACTGACTTCAAAACTGACTTGCAACTTCTTTGCAACTAAAACTGACTTCAAAACTGACTTGCAACTTCTTTGCAAATAAAACTGACTTCAAAACTGACTTGCAACTTCTTTGCATCTAAAACTGACTTCAAAACTGACTTGCAACTTCTTTGCAACTAAAACTGACTTCAAATACCTCTCTAAATCTATAAACTCTCTATAAACACTCTCTCTCTTAATTTGCAAGTCAATTCAATTCAATAAATTGAAAAAAATTGTAAACAAAAATAAAAAAAATGTAAACAACATTTCACTCTAATGTACGCGAAGGTACTGTACTATTATGTTTGGTACATAAAATAAAATTATTCTATTCTGAATATAACTGAAAATAATTCTGAAATTAACTCTCTTGAAATTAACTCTCTCCGAAATTAACTCTCTCCGAAATTAACTCTCTCCGAAATTAACTCTCTCCGAAATTAACTCTCTCTGAAATTAACTCTCTCTGAAATTAACTCTCTTTGAAATTAACTCTCTCTTACATTTAACTTCTCTTACATTTAACTTCTCTTACATTTAACTTCTCTTAGTAATTTGCACAGAAGTTAAATGTGTTTCACTAAAAAAAATGTATCACTAGTGTCTGAAATGTTCACTGTGTTTCTTGTAAATTCTGATTTGATACTCATTATTAACTGTTAATAATACTGACTTTTCAAGTGTTTATAAATTACTTAAAAAAAACAAAATGTACTTAACAAAAGTTCTACTGGCAAAATCCTCAGAGACGTGTCCTGAAGACGTCTTGCTGGCTACTTCTTCTTGGATGAAAACTAGGCGTGGAGAACTTGGAGTCGTGACACACCGTTTCAAGGGTGGATGTCACGAACTAGAAGTCGTGACACGCCGGTCAACTGGTTTTATCCTGATGCAGGGTAATTTCTATCTTGGCCAAAGAGTGGCCTCTTCTTAAAGTAATCTTCTTCTTAAAGTAATCTTCTTCTTAAAGTAATCTTCTTCTTAAAGTAATCTTCTTCTTAAAATCTGTTAAGATCCTGGTAAAGGGTCCAGTCTTGTTATCTTCCTTCTTCTATGTGTTTATCCTGGCTATAGGGTCGCCAGCCTGTTAGAATCCTCTTCTTAAAATAATCTTCTTAAAATCTTCTTTTTATCCTGGGGCAGGGTCGCCAGCTGTTAACCCCTCCGTCTATGGCCCTGGGTTGGTTCGGATCGACGGGGGTTCTAGTTACGGAGGCAAGCAACGGATATTTCTTCTATATACTTTTCTTCTATAACTTTCTAATTCTTTTCTCTCGCTTTATGGGGTCGACACTCTGTTAATTCTTTTCTTTCAATAATACTCTGATACTTCTCTTGGTACTAAAATTATCGACTTTTCTTTTATAATTTATCGACTTTACTGACTAAATTCCTGAAGAGGACAAGGCTCGAAGGAAAAGATAAAAACTTTCTCTTTTTGTAGTTTACTTCTCAAAATGTACAGGTAGTGCTCTGAATTTACAGGGGTAGAGGTTCGACCTCTTTCGACCATAGCTCAGGCCGGAATCTAAAAATATTAAGGAGGCAAGGGGCCTCTGCCCCGCTCCCCGCAGCGAGGCTGCTAACAAGGGGAGTCTCTTAGCAGTGACCAAGGCAGAGTCTCGTAATGAAGTGTCCTTCATTTTACAAATACATGTATAAAATATGCCTGAATGTTGGGAGATGGTAGTTGGAGGTTAAGTTTCCCCCCTTTTAAACACGATCAGGTGTTTGAAAGTTTCCAAATAAAAATAAAAAAAAATAAATAAAAATAAAAACTAATCTTATTTTTTTTTGCCACGTCTTCATTTCTGAAGGCGATATCATTTCACGACTGAGTACATTTTTGTTTGGGTTTATTACAATTATGATTTCGATTATGGATTGCTTCCCATTCGCTTATGATTGTCCCTTACAGTTCTATTAAAGTACATTCTTACATTATATATAAAGTCATTACATTCAATTATAGTTTCATTGAAGTACATTACGTCGTTACCATTCTTACAGTGTTTTATATATATATAATAATATATATATATATGGTTAGATTATATGGTTAGATTATATGGTTAGATTATATGGTTAGATTATATGGTCAGATTATATGGTTAGATTATATTGGTTATTATATATGGTTATTAGTACAGCACAAGTACATGAGACATGACAAGATAATTTATATACAACATAATATGTTATATTACATTTTAATATGTTATGAATTTGGATCAGAGCGAAAGATGTTGTTTATCTTAGAAACGTTCAATTCTGCTGTGATTCGCGAATTCGACCACTCAACTACTGTAAGCCTAATGAATGTCTTGTGAGGGTGAACGCACTTAAAAGAAAAAAAATACATGTGGACGTATTTTACATGTAACAGAATAGGTTGTGTGCGTAATATAGACGCGCGTAAAATATGGACTGATAGGTTGATAGGTATCAGTAGACAATAGGTAGGAAACAACATAAATAATGATGTATAGAGAATGAAGTTTTTTTTCTTTTTATTATTATTATTATTATTATATTATTATTAAAGAATTTACCATACATTCAATACGGAAGATGTCCAAATACTAAACACGTGATTCAGTGTTCAAGGTATGGAAAACGTGAAGAGAATTAAGTTACTTTATGACGTCATAGTTATTCACATTATGTCATACGTACAGTATAACTGTAAGTCATTATTTGGGAGGACCTAAAAGAAACGAATTAAAGACAGAGTGGGTATCAAGGACTAAGAAGCACAACTACGGGTTCCAATCCTCTTATATGCAATGCGTATGTATAATCTAGGGTCGAGGGTGAGATGCAAGACAATCATAATTAATTATAATAACTTCTATAACAAATGGAAAATGGATACGACTAAACCATAGATATGATAGATCGTAGGGTTGTGACACGAACAAAAAAATAGGAAGCTACAAGTAAAAATTATTATCCAAACTCGAGTTAAGCGATTTTGGTTCTTATGTAAAAATGAATATTGATTATTCATTGTCAATTTTTACATATATATATACAGTATATATATATATATATATATATATATATACACAGTATATATATATATATATATACACGGTGAACCAAAATTAGGTGGACAGTAGGTTGAATACGGTTTGTGTTATATTATATTATAACTATGGTGTTCATTATAACTATGGTGTTTGTGTTATATTATATTAAATATTATAACTAAATTTATTTAAATTTTATTTTGTATTATAGTATACAAAAAAATTAAATATGTATTCTCAAAATAAACGTTATCATTTACTGTCCACCTACATTTGGTTCACCCTATATATATATATAATATATATTAAGGTGGAGTGAAAATATCATTTTTGGATTTTTAATTTACTTGAGTGTGGAAAAGTTGCCAATGGGCTTTAGAAACAAGCATGTGAAATTATAATACAATTGAAGCATTGCTTGATTGACCACCAGCGATTTTATTATATGGCATATTTCATGTTTTAACGATCGCTTTGCCCATCAGGAGTCATCCAAGATGCTGGTCTTTCATCCATGTTTATGCAAATAATTAACAGCTTAGTTTGCAGTAGACTGTGTTATTGCATACTTGAGGTTGACATTTAAGATTACAACGTGTGTGGAATGTAAATTAATGGCAATTACAGAGGTGGCCAAATTATTAGAGCTGATGTGAGTAAGTGAGATAAGAAAGAGTTTAGTTAACCATACATTGATTTAATGCTAGTTTCAGTGATGGTAGTGATTTGGTGCGATAACATATGCAGTCCGTGAGT
Organism: Bathynomus jamesi; assembly: GCA_023014485.1. Taxonomy (NCBI): domain Eukaryota; kingdom Metazoa; phylum Arthropoda; class Malacostraca; order Isopoda; family Cirolanidae; genus Bathynomus; species Bathynomus jamesi. Next base: position 586,653 of record JAJOZX010000939.1, read on the forward strand.
CAGAGGGGATGGGAGATTGGGAGTGGGGGGAGAGTGAGTAATATGCAAAGCGCGGCTGCTCCGCCAAGCTCAGTGCACATGTGGCAGTGAGAATTGAAGGTTATTTGTGCTGTTATCATCATTTTTTCGTGAAACTTGATATTAAAAGTAAGTTAATTACATATTGATATCTGTTTATAGGTGTTTGACAAGTGAGTGTGACAGTATTAATTTGATATTTCTTTTTCTTGCAGAAATTCTTTAATAGTCTTACATTGCTTACAATTTATAATAATTGTTTTTTTTTTCAGAATGGAAATTATTACGAGGGAGAAGGCGGCATGTGTGATTTTTGGCGCGCCACGCGAGATACCCACAAATGTTCTTCCCACCTACGCTGATGTTACGAAGGCTTACATCCATACAAGACAACAGCTGACAACGAAGAATAACAAATATCGACCGTTCGCCGAAGTATCAAAAAAAGTTTGCGTTGATGTTGAACTTGTTTGGGAGAAAGCGTCTCTTCCGACCGTGACGCACGGCCGAGTGATTGAAACGCTCAGACCGTACAACGAGAAATACAAGAAAATCTTGAAACCATACAAGGCTCGGAAGGACAACGACAACTACAAGCAACAACTTGAACAGTTCAGAGAAGACGCAGATAAACTCTTCGACATTAGCAAATGCAAATGTGTAGATTTCGTCATGAGCTGTAAGTGCGAAAGAGCGGACAAAGTACCACTCAAAGAAAGAAAGTTTCTAGAGGACCAGAGAGGAGCCAGAAAAATGATTATAGGAGGCATCGATTTGGTGGAAACAACAAAGCTACAGAAGAAAATATCCAGGAAAGTCTGTGAATCGAGAAGACACAGCATTCACCAAGAACAATCGAAGCAGCAATGCAATTCTGGAAGCTACAACGAGGAAGACAAGGACGACGACACCGACAACAGCGACGAAGAATACACCCTATCTAAGTCACACTGTAAACCTGATCTATCGACACTGGAGAGTAAACGTCAAAGAATGACGATGACTGTACGATTACCATGTTTGGCTAAAGCGTGCGATAGAACGGGCGTCTCAGATCGAGCAGCAGCCGTTATTGCCTCATCCGTGCTACAAGACATTGGAATTGTGTCTACAAATGACACCTCCAAAGTCATTGATCGTAGTAAAATTCGCCGAGAAAGAAGTAGAACTCGTCAAGAACTGACAAAACTAGACAGCAGTATGACAGACTTGCCTGGATTGTACTTCGACGGTCGAAAGGATAGAACGATGAAAAATGTACGAGACGCCGCAGGACATGGCCACCGGGACAGAGATACAGAAGAGCACGTCAGCATTATTTGTGAACCAGGTTCATCGTACTTTGGCCACGTGACGCCGTCAAGTGGATCAAGCAAGGCGATTTCCAAAGTAATCTTTGAATGCTTGGCTGCGCGAAGTGTGGATCTCGACAGTGTGAAAGTCGTCGGATGCGACGGAACCGCTGTCAACACTGGACATAATGGCGGAGTTATTCGGCAGCTTGAGGAATTACTACAAAAACCGCTGCAATGGCTCGTGTGCTTATTACATGCTAACGAGCCCCCCTGCGACACCTGTTTCAGCATTTAGATGGAGCAACTACAGGACCTAAGTGCTTCTCAGGACCGATAGGGAAATCTCTCACAGCATGCACGGAACTCCATATAACATCGTATGAACCTATATCTCCATTACAGCCACTGCCGCATGTTGACGTGAAGGACCTGAGCACTGACCAGCAGTACCTGTGGCAGATGTGTCAAGCTGTCAGTGAAGGACACTGTCCCTGTGATCTAGCATTGCGAAAACCGGGACCATTGAACCACTCGCGATGGTTGACAACTGCCAACAGAATCCTCCGCCTCTATGTTGGCCTCGATGCACCATCCAACAACATCAAAACTCTTGTCACATTCATCATCCGGGTCTACGCCCCAACATGGTTCGCCATCAAGACGCAGCCATCATGCAAAGATGGAGCCAAACATCTGCACGGGATGATGGTGAGAACACGGTACCTCAGCTCCTCTCTAAAGAAAGTCGTCGACCCGGTGATTCGGCGAAACGGCTTCTGCGGACACCCCGAGAACGTGCTATTAGCCATGATCACAGATGAGCGACCACATATAAGGGAACTCGGACTCAGAAGAATCATGAAGGCAAGATCACATGTGTCTGCAAACAAAATCCGCAGGTTTCGAGTGCCACCGCTCAACCTCGACGCGACCGAATACCAGGACATGGTCGATTGGCAGACTTTGACCGTGACGGAGCCTCCTGTTACGATGGATATGACGGACAACGAATTGAACGACATGATCTCTGCTCAAATTTCACCAAGTGTCCTCTTCCCTCGCTTACGTTTGACGTAAGATCTTGTTTACTGATGAAGCAAATTTTTAAGTCAATGGAGAGGTTAATCGGCAAAACATACGTTATTGGAGTAATGCTAACCCTAACTGGCTGAGTCCGACGAAGATGCAAGGTGCCGGTAAAGTGATGGTGTGGGCCTGGATATGGGGTGACAGGATTATTGGACCAATTTTTGCCAGTGGAAATCTTAATGCCGAAAGGTATCTTAACATGTTGCAAGAAGAGATTTTCCCATCCCTGCTAAACGAGGAAGGTAACTTCCCAGTTTACTTCCAGCAAGATGGAGCTCCACCTCATTATGGTCTTCACGTGCGTCGGTATTTGGATCAGCAGTTTCCGGATGCTTGGATTGGTCGGCGTGGTCCTGTGGAGTGGCCTCCCAGATCCCAAGATCTCACCCCCCTTGATTTCTATCTTTGGGGGCACTTGAAGGCCATGGTGTATCAGGAAAAGATACGAGACATAAATCATCTAAAGGAACGTATCACCAACGCCATTACAAGCATAACGTCAACTGTGCTAATGCGTGTTCATCAACAGTGGGGAACACGTATTGAAATGTGTTTTCAAAACAATGGCAACCATGTAGTGCATATTATATAAATAAAAATGGTTGTCCATAAAAAAATGTTTATTTTTCCTATGTATGGTGTGTGGTATATTTTTTTATTACCTGCTATTATTTCTACTACCGTATTACCCTAATCTTCACACTTTAAATATTTTCAATACTGTAAAGGAAATTACACTGGGCAACAAAAAAAAAAATTCTTCTGCTACTAGAGAAAGTGCACTTTTTCTGGATAATTTTTACAGTGGCAATTCCAAAAATCAAGATTAGAATTACTGATCACCGCTCGTTTTTGAGTTATGATAAGGTCATTCAAAATATTTTTATACATAGTAAAAAAAATAATTTTTCCTGTAAAAACTTTACTTGTGCTTTGAAAATTGCATTGAAGAATGTTTTAAAACGATAAAAGACACTATAACTATTACAAATAGGATATGGAAGAAATAAATGGCCCAGCCAGGACCCACCCCTTTCCCACTTGGTCATACCAAGCTCCTGATTACCATTTATTTCACCCATCTCCTAATTCCTTATTGATAAACATACAACTTACTACTACAGCAATATACTAGTCAACTCAATGACCTACTAATACATATGTACTACTAACAAGTAACATTACATACATAATATAGATATTAATGGAAAAAAGGATTCAGTACAATAAGATTGCGATATTTACTGAAAATTCATTTAAGTACTGTCAAAACACATAGTACAATATTTCTTAGTTATTTTTTTTTGCCAAAATATTTGCTTGACTTATTGCGCCTTTTGTTCATCTTCTCAGTTTCACGCTGTAAGATCCAACAGTAATCTCCCATCATCGCTGGATTCCATCATCCTTGATAGCGCTGTTCCATTGTAGAGATAGCTTGGTGAAATCGTTCACCATGTTCATCGCTCACTGCACCTAAATCATTTGGGAAGAAGTCTAGATGGGAATGTAAGAAGTGCATCTTTAATGACACCCTACCCTACACCCCATATTTCGGTAGTTCTCGAACATATCATTTATCATCCCAACATAGTTTTCATCTCTGTGTTTTCCTAAGGAATTATAGACAACCAATTTGAATGAAATCCAGGCAGCAAGTTCTTTCTGACTGAACATTTTCTCAAAATCAATATCCATCAGCACTTCCCGAATCTGTGATCCAACAAATACACCTGCTTTCAATTTAACTCCACTGATTTTTGTAAACTTATTAGAAAGATATCTGAAGCCATTGTCATCTTTGTTCATTTCTTTTACAAAATTCTTCATGAGTCCCAGTTTGATATGAAGAGGGGGTAGAAACACAGTTTGAGGATTCACTAAAGGTTGATTTTTTATGTCCTGTTTTCCTGGGATGTAACTCTTTCTTAGTGGCCATTTCTTCTTTATGAAATGATTTTTATCATCTCGACTGTCCCAGAGACATAAAAAGCAGCAATGTTTGGTATACCCACTCTGCAATCCTAGAAGTAGTGGTGATCTAAAAGTGGTTGCACTACTGTAGTTGCAACCACTTTTAGATCACCACAGATGTTCCACCTATGTTAATCATATTTGGTGGCCTTAAAGATAGTCTGCATGCTTTCATAGGTTTCTGTCATGTTCACAGTATGAGCAAAAGGAATCGATGGCTTAGTGTTCCCATTGTGCAAAAGTACAGCTTTCAGACTAACCTTAGAAGAATCTATAAAAAGTCTCCATTCTTGAGGATGATACTCAGTACCCAGTTCTTCCATCAGTGCATCAACATTGGCACAGAAACACAAATTATCTTGCGTGCTGTAATGAAGAGCAAGACTTTGATGGCGACTTCGATAAATTGAAACTTTTGTGCCTGGAGCTAATAAATTCCACTGCTGCAAGCGAGAGCCAAGAAGTTCTCTATGTTGCTTTGATAGAGACAAGTCACGATCAGATCACTTAGTTTTTCTTGTGTGATCAGATGGGGCGGTTTATTCTGAGGTGCCATAGAAGAACTAGATGAAGAGGATGACGATGAATTATTATCGTCATCGCAGGATGACCCATCTGCTTCTGAATTTTCCGGTGGATGTGGCACTGGAAGACCATCCCCATGGGGTACTGGTTTCCTTGCAAATGCAATATCTGGATAACTAATATAGTGCTTAGTCTTGCTTGAATGTCCAGAAACATTTGTCACGCCATATCATCGGAACTGCAAATGGCATACTTGCTCTCTTCTTATTCAGCCACTGTGTTAAGCCAGGTGGGCAAACTGTACAACACACATGTGGAGCCCAGCATTTTTCTTGGTCACCAATCTTACACCCATAGTAGTGGTAGTAAGCCACCTTCACTTTGTGTGTGATGTTCTTCCTTTGTGAAACTGTAATGTATTTTCCACAAATGTAGCAAAAACTGTTTGGGTGATTTTTACATTTCCGGATTTTACTTAAACTTGAGGCAGCCGCCATTTCTAATGATCTGTGAAGAATAGAAAAGAATTTATGAAAATGAAAATGAAAAGGTTCATTGGCAGACTATAGTCCATATGACAAATATTATTCATACAATGACAGTTCATATACTAAGGATAGAAATATATACAATTGATTAGAAATAATACTGTAATGTCGAAGTTAAATGGAGCTACATACAGACGTTTTCGTACCAAGAAGTCCATCGCTTAGAGGATAAATGGCAGGACTCATGGATAGCTTGGATGATCGGGTTGGTTGATTTTTTAATTCTTTGCATTAGGCTGTATTGAGCACGTCTTGTTACCTCCGGGAAGCTCGGGACATTGCGGGTAGCAAACATTTGCGAAGCTGAGCATCTCGGGGGTAATTTATGTAAGAGTCTAAAAGACCTGTTGTACAGCAAATTTAGGGTTCTGCCAGAACCTTTTTTTATAATTCACCCAGAGTTGCTGTCCGTATATATTACTGCAGAAAGATGTTCACAAAACTAGAAATTAAAAGTGCAACAAACACAGTTCTGCGAAATATAGAACACCGGGTTTAATTTTAATTGTGCACAAACAAAGCTACGCGAGGTGTCGAACTAAATGACTGAGAGGCTACAGAGGGTATTTAAAGAGAGAGAGACGTCTGGCTCTGCCCCCTTCATATGACTCCACCCCCTTCATATTCAGACAAGAGACTACTCGAATGTGCTAGCAAATTAAGCATGTGAGGGATTTGTTATTTCTGGCCGAATTTAGTGAGTGTGAGAATGAAGCAAGGCTGATGTATCATATTTCATTACACTGAGCTGATTACATGATATTGCACACAGTGCTGTCAAATAATTAATATACGTCAGTAACTTAAAATCTAAAGGTAATGGAAAAATTCTGACTACATTTTTTAAATCAGTGCCATCAAATTACCCTAAATCACCTCAGTTTGTTTCAGTAGCAAATTTAATGTTGTCCAGTGTTATTGGATTTGAAAACCTAGTCAACTTCTTAAACAAGAAATACAACAATGGCACCCTGTCTTCCTAAAACTTAAGCATTCAGTCTCCCAAATCACTTTGACGAATTGACAACTGACCTAAAATTCTTACAACACAAATTCACCTGCATTATAAGTATTAACTGAAACCTGGTTAAATGACAATAATAAGATCTTTTTCAACATTCCAGGGGTACACACTACACAAACTACCCTGTATGTAGAGCTAACAAGAGGGAAGGAGGTGTACGTATATTTGTAGACTCAAACTACAAGAGTAAAAGTATCACAGAACTGACAAACATAAACCATACCTCAACCATACCTCAACCAAATCCAAACTCATTTTTCTTTGATCCAATCCTACCATACGATATCTCTCGAGCAATGAAAAATCTAGAAAATAAAGATTCTGACATCAGTCCAGGTAAAACTATACAATTTATTGTCCGATGAAATTGCAATACTATTCAGTAAGCTAATGAAAAATTCAGTAACACTAAGCATATTCCCTGAAAGTCTAAAGAAAGCTAGAGTATGCCCTGTATTCAAGTCAAGAAACCCAAATACCCCATCCAATTATCGCCCCGTTTCCGTATTGCAAACATTAAGTAAAGTATTTGAAAAAATCATATGCAATAAACTTACTAAATTCTTAATCAAGTATGGTATTTCAGAGGCTTAGAGGTGGACATACAACGGAAGATGCCATAAACATGCCATTAAAAAATGTGTATCAGGACTTAAACAGCAAAAGCACACTACCTTCTTCTTCCTCAACTTGTCAAAAGCATTTCACTTTCGCATGAAACCTAACCTAAACTTTACATAAACGGAATAAAATGAAATACCCTCGATTGGATTAAATCATATCTGTCAAATCGCCATCAGTACAGCAGACTAAAAGATAATTTATCCGAAAAGGCGATGCTAACAAGTGGAGTTCCACAAAGATATATTTTTAGGCCATTACTATTTCTAATTCACGTCAACAATTTTCATCTCTCATCCACATTAAACTGCGTACAATATGCAAACGATACCATACTTACTTCTTCCCATCATAACTCAGACTTTGTGACTAATGAAACGAACAGGCAATTAGAAGATTTTTATAAATAAATGTGTGCTAATAAACTTGTATTGAACCTCACAAAGTAATCTTATATTATTATTACCACATAGCATATTGATACAAAGTGTGAAATAAAAATTGGGAATACTACCTTTGCAAGGGCGAATGAGGTTAAAGTATTTGGTATTAATTTAGACGAAAAACTAAATTTCAAAAGTCATGTGCAACATATCAAATCCAAAATATCAAAATTTATCTTCATATTATTTCAACTAATAAAGACCCTTCCTCAAAACGCACTCCTTACCCTATATTATTCCTTCAACTATCCTCATTTATTATATTACATTTCATCATGGGATGGCCCCCAAGAAATATGTAAAACATCCGGATCACCTGAAAATCCGTCACCCCAGCCTTTTTTAGTTAGCTTTATAAGTCTAACTAACGAAAATATCACGACCTAACCTAACCAATCGTCAAGGGCGTACAGTTGATCTAACGATTGGTTAGGTTAGGTCGTGATATTTTCGTTAGTTAGACTTATAAAGCTAACTAAAAAAGGCTGGGGTGACGGATCTTCAGGTGATCCAAACATCCTTTGGAAGTCACTCACTTACTCACTTACTCATCCGGTGCTGCAGGCCTATTAAGTCCCTTGGCCGCTACAACAACTTATAAATTCATAAAAAATGTCTGTGAACTCTCGAATAATGACAACAGGCAAAGTCACACCTCTCCGATGTTTAAAGGGCTAAATATTTTGAAACTAAATAACTTATACTCGTACAAATTCAATGTTACTGACAGTATGTTCAAAGTTATCAGTATAAATCAACATACATAACCCATTCAAAGAGCAATCAACCCCCATCAAGTACACCATCGTTATAATACCAGACTGTCCAGTAATTTTATACACAAACCTAACTAATAGCTATACAATAAAAACTGCACTATTTTTCAAAGGAGCAAATGTATGGAATGCAATTCCAATGGATATCAGGCAGGCTTCATCACTAAATGTATTTAGCAAATTACTAAAAATGCGCCTCATTAGCTCTGACTGCGGTATAAATTCACTTCTGCTATTTTTACTATAACAAAGTTCCCATTTTATGATCAAGTATTTAAAATATGCTAATTTCATTAAACAATTTTAATTTCATAATTTATCCTTTTTATATTTTTTTATTAAGCTTCATTTACTTTCTATAAATATACAATAAATCATTTAATTTAAAGTTATATAATATTTTGTAAACTTTATATTGTATTTATTATTATTATTATTATTATTATTATTATTATTATTATTACTTGCCGCTTCCATTTTTTTAATGTAATAAATAAACTAAATGCCATTAATTTTGCCTAAAACGTCTTTATCTTTCCAAGGGCATATTCAGATAAGCGTCCTGTGAATACATTAATGTCGTGTCAAATTTGAATTTGAATATATTAATAAATTTTAGTTACTACGTTCCCAAGAGTCAGATAAACTTCGTGAAATATGTGATGGATGTCAGATGCATCTTATTTCGTTAAGAAGTAAGGTGGTCAGGTAATATGTCAATAAATCTTAGTTATTACTTATTAGTCAATGCACTATTACTATATTGATACCAATGTCAAATTACTCGAGTAAAATATGTGAGGGTGGTCAGATAGTCGGATGATTTACTAGTAAATTTTCGTTACTCGGCTTGTGGTTCTTAAATTTTTTATGCTGCGACCCCAATTCTGGTTGCGGGGCTAGCTGGGCGACCCATGTCTTGAAACAGTTCACTTGTAATAGATAATAAAATAAATAATTAATGGTAAAATGATTAGGGATAATATAAATAAATGGTAAATGACAATTTAATGACCCAATCAAAATGGTTTGGTGAACCAAGTGGTTAAGAACCACTGTACTAGGCAAATATTATTAAAGAGTTGAATGATTTTCTTTATAGGCTTGTTTTTTGTTCTCTTGACTAGTTTCAAATTTAACTAATAAATTGACCGGTTTAATGCGAAAAGAAGAATGGCTAATTTTAGTATAAGTAAAGGTAGTCAATCGACTAATGATTTTACGACATTTTTCTATAAACTTGGGCAAATGACTACGAGAAGCGTAATTGAACTAACCTTTATAGAGCAACCAGGAAATTGACTAAGCAATTGTTCTCTGTGCGCAGAAAAGTTTCTAAGTTCTATAAGAGTAACAGGAATTTTTCAAAATTAATTTTTCTAATTGATAAGATGTATCAGCCCCAACACAAAATGCGTCTTTTTACTTTAAGCTTTCAAGATTACAAAACAGAAGAGAATCCTTCAGCCTTGCAATGACTTTATATTTCTCAACTGGTCATTTTAAAAAATTTGAGGACAGTTCTATGATATATCTTCATACTAGGTGTCTGAGGTTGGTTGAAGTGCGTCACTGTCATATGTTATTGCATATGTGACATCAGAACCCGATAAATAATATTCACATAAGAGAAACTAAATTATAACCCATAAAATTCTATATAATATATCCATAATAGTTAACTAATATACTATTGTATGTACTGTATTTTAATGAATCTCCAATAATTGTTTTAGGGCGTCATGTATAGATGTATATAGGCATTATGTATTATCTTAAAGTATATACCTTATTATCTGTTTAGATTCACGACTCCTTATAACAATTAATTTTCGAATACAAAAAGAATAAACAGTATACATTTATATATCGAGTGAGCTGGTATTTTTTTCTATAATTATGAACCAATGTGAGTTAAATTAAAAAAAAAAACCTAAATTTGTAGGAGGTGGCGTTTACGACATTTTGGGATATCACCGTCAGTGTGTGTGTGTGTGTGTGTGTGTGTGTGTGTGTATATATATATATATATATATATATATATATATATATATATATATATATATATGTGTCCGAAGTGTAGGTTACTCGGTATGTCGGTTCGTTGCATCAACAACAAAAGTATATACCGCTTACTTACAGCTACTTCTCTCTAGTTTGAAGCCGATTCCCATCTAACTGCATGGTTTCGAACGATAGCCTGACCCTCGATTTCTTTGCGTCCTTCTCGATGCGTTGAGTGAAAGAATCGCTTGGCGTTCGTGAAAAGGATAAAATAAGGCGTTATGCTAAACAGCGTTTTATTTCACCGGATAATGCTCTTCGCATAAAAATAATTAAAAGAGTAGAGTTATAATGAAATTTGAATTGGTTCACTACACTTGTTTTAGAGGGTTTTACAAACAAGCTCTCCCTAAGAGCACTCAGTGGCCGGCTGCCTTTGGGCATACCCAACACGCCCTTCCCTAGGGTTTATCAAAAAAGCACCATTTTATGAATCCAAGAAGGCGTTTCCGAAAAAAGCAAACTCACTTCATCGTCGACGTCATCGTCGGCTTCTTGCCAGGTTCAGAAAGCTTCCGACCGCAGTCGCATTCATCTCGTCATTATAATCTTCAGGTTGAAACATTTGACTAACATAATCCCGAAAAGCGTTCCATGTAGTAAAATATTCCAACCAACATGGTTGTAAACGGTCCTTGCGCAACCTTGTTCATTATCTAAAAAATTAATAACCGACCGAATCTTTACAATGTCGTCACGAACGTTAAAATGAACGTAATATCTCTCTAATGCGTCAAAACATTTATCCACATATTCGGATGACAATTTATCGTACATTTAACACTTAAATAATGGAACATTAAAAATATTATTCGTCAAATAATTATATCTATCCATTTTTTTTTCCAAAAGACGACGCGGAAAATGGATTTACAAACAAGGAGGGGGAAGCGAGGAAAGAGAAAAAAAAAACTTATCTCCAATATATATATATACACAACAAAATTGAAAAGAAAAACTTAAACTTAACATTATCTATTTCGGTTAAGTAAACGCTTAACAAAATCATCACATACGAAAATACAAAACTTACTTGTGGGTTTTCACATATTAAGTGAAACGTGCGAACTCATTTAATTTAACCTGAAAAGTGGAAGAGACGTGCCGCAAAAGCGCAAAAAAAAAAAAAAGAAAAAAAGGAAAAGACAGAAAACTATTTGCGCACCAACGAAATAACTGAAAATAAAGGAGAAAGAAATTGATCAAAGAAAAGCAAAATGAAAAAAACCTTTACGCATCGACGCGGAGGAAAAAAGAAAAAGATCCCTTTACTACGACTATATATATCTAAATGTATTCAAAATCGCCACCGTTCGCCAGGTGTTTTCTTCCAAGAAAAAAAGAAAACAAATATTCGCACGACAATCGAGTCCAACAAACAAAAAACAAACAACGAACGACTAATATATATATATATATATATATACACACACAGTAGAATTTCCCTGTGAAACCACCTCTCCAAAACGACCACCTCCAGTTTACGGACAATATATTTCAGTCCCAACATATTAGCATTGTAATTCTTTAATTTAGCATTCTGTAAAGCGGACAATCCTTATTCCGATCTCGGATCGGCTTATCCTGTCGACATGACCAAATATGGTATCTGAAATGCGACCATGATATCAGGCGATCGGCAAATTTGAACCTGCAATTGTGATTGGACACGCACAAAAGCCACGTTGCTTTCGCAATATCGCCAACCAACAGTGGTTGGCTGTTTCTCCGAATGCGGACTTACGAATACATATCATATCTATAGCCCAGCTATCCAATGGGCAGCACAACTGCGTCAGTTTTGCTTAGAAAAGGGGATGCCTGATGACGCTGCATCTCTTTCTGGACGAGAGGAGAAATTCCAAAGCAAAGCAATTGAAATAAAGACCAAATATGCCAAACAAACAAACATCACATCTTTCTTTAAGAAAGATGTACAATACATGATTATGGATTTGTATTTATTCTTGTGTTTAATTTGCAAGACAGTATTTTATTTTTTGTTAAAAAATAGAGTATAAGTTTTGTTTTAATTGGCAAGTAAATAAGATGTTAAAAAACGATTGTTAAAATTTTAATCCTATTCGCCAAAGACATTAATACATTTGCTGCAACACACGCATTTATACGCATAAATTAGTATCGTATTTAGCTTGACTTTGATTAAGAAATCTAAAATACGGACACCCCCATAATAAGGACACTTGACATCAGTCCCACGGCTGTCCGCATTAAGGGAATTTTACTATAGATACAGTTTGAAATATGAGTGACAAGAAAATTAGATCAACCCAATTTCCATTTTCTATGCAAAAAAAAATAAAGAAGAAAAGCCAAATTTAAAAATTTAAATACTCTTTTTAATTTTTCTGAAGTGCCACAAATTTCCCATACAATATACTGTGAAAAATTAATGTATGTATGTATGTATATGCAGTTATTTGGGGAACGACGTTTACTCACTCGACAAAAAACATGAAAATCAAAGTAATTTATTTATACTCTGCAAAAATCGTTTCTTTTAAAATAACAAGCGACAATTTATTCACGAAATATAAATTTACATATAGTATTTACAGTATATGACGCCACATACTGCATGCATTAAAAAAGGTCTCTTAATTCCTTTCCTCATACAAACAACACCACAAAAAAAAATGTCAAATTATATTGATTGATCACACACACACACACACAGAAAAAAATTAAAGTCCCCTTTTCTCTTACAAACAACAACAACAACAAAAAAAATATAGGGTGATCCAGAGAAATGGGACCCAAAAGAAACCCCTGTAACTCTTAAAGTATAAGTCCTTTTATAAAATCATACGCATCATTCGAAAGAGAATAGTTACAAGTTTGTACAGGATTGTATAGGTTTTGACAATACAAGACAAGATAAGATACAAAACAAAATAAATGTGTTAGTTAAAACTAACCCTTCAAGATGACTGCATGGACTGTGGAACAGCTGCGTTTCATAACTGAGCAATATTATGAGCATGGAAGAAGTGTAGTTTCAGCTCAAAGATCTTTCAAGACAAATTTTCAGATGTCAAAATCACCTTCTAAAAAGTAATCCGTCGGTGTGTCAGAAATTTTCCCTAACTGGCAGCATTGGAAAAAGAAAACCAACTGGAAGAGTGCGCACAGCAAGGATAGACGAGATCATTAACAGAACTCATGAAATTGTACAGGATAATCCTAACAAGCATCAGACGTGCTTCTCAGCTGTTAGGAGTTGGATATGGAACAACACACGGTATATTCAAGCAAAATTTAATGCTCTTTCCATATAAAATTCAAACAGTGCAACAACTAAACGATGGAGATTTCGCACGAAGACGACAATTCTGTCAATGGATCCAACAGAAGGTAAATGACACCACCAATTTTCTAGCAACTTTGATTATGTCAGACGAAGCCCATTTTCACTTGAATGGAGCTGTAAACAAACAAAATTGTCGTTTCTGGGCAACAGAAAATCCATTGAATATTACCGAAGTCCCGTTGCATAGTCAGCGTGTAACTGTTTGGTGTGGTCTTACTGCATCTCAGATCATAGGGCCGTACTTTTTCGAGGATTCCACCGGAAACACGGTCACTGTAAATGGTGATCGCTACGAAAAACTGTTGACCGATTTCCTTATTCCTAAATTAAGAGATCTTTGTCTAGAAAACCACTGGTTCCAACAAGACGGAGCTACGTGCCATACCACGAGGAATTGCATGGCAGTTTTGCGTCAAACGTTTCCAGGCGAGTTAATCTCAAGATTTGGAGACGTTGAATGGCCCGCAAGGTCTCCGGATTTTTCTCCCTTAGATTATTATCTCTGGGGATATTTAAAGAGTAGGGTCTACAGAAATAACCCAACGACCTTGCAAGAATTGAAGGCCGCCATCACAAATGAGATACAGGCCATACCACCGCACACTCTTGCAAAAGTGGTGCAGAATTTACAAACGAGAACACTGGAATGCTTGGCAACTAATGGAGCACATTTGAAAGGAGTCATTTTTAAAAAATAAATATTTCATAATAAACTTGTAACTCTACTCTTTCGAATGATATATAGTTTTTATGAAAGGAATTAAATATTAAGAATATTTGGCTTTTTTTTATGGGTCCCATTTACCTGGATCACCCATTATAAAAAGTTTTTTTTTTTTCAAACAAATACATTAACTTCGGTACATTTATTTTTTCGCCACTTTATTTAGTGTCTTTAATACGAATCCTCGATACACTTTATCGTTTCATATATTTATTTATTTATTTTTTTTATTTATCTTTAGTACTTCGACACTATATGCTAAAATGTTAATCTTACTTGTTGAAAAACAACGTCTCGAACTTTACTTCAATTACCAGCCAAAATTGCCGCTTATGTTTTCTGTTTGTTTTCGGAGTCCAAAAGTCGGAGTCCCAATCCGTGTCTCGGGCGGCTTTTTCAATTTCGAAATTACGTTGTATGGAATCGAATGCGTTCAGAATCCCTGCCTCCGAACGAAAGCCGTGTATCTCGATGTTGACGGAGAAATCTTTTGTAGCTTTTTTCCCGACGATTCGTTGTCTGGACGTTATCTAGTAAGTTGTACTAACAGGGCTGAGTTGAGGGCGGTACGTATTGGTTGTTAATTTGTTTAATAAATCGTTCCGGTTGTTAATCCCTTGGGGAAGGGGGATCCCCGCTCCCGCACTCTCATCAACGCACTTCCTGCACCTTAGGTCTATCAGTCTGCGACGCTGCTACATGTAAATCGGCGGCCGTACCACGTGTTAAATTTTTACAACTCAAACCCTGTGTACCAATGCTGTACGTCGCATGTCAACGTTTTTAAAGAAATTAAATTTGTAAAATTTCTGTATGGGGTGCTCTAAAAATTTTCCAATGAAGCCTAAAAGTTTCGTTTGCTGTCTGTCGAAAGAGACGAAAAAATGGCGAGTCCTTTGTTCAAACAAGTGAAATGACCTTGACGGAGATTCGATCCTCGTTCCGGATTTTGTTTGATATATACAGTATATATCGTGGTAAAGGTCGCCACTGTCAGAAATGTTGATGACTCGGAATGTCGGTTCGTTGCATCGACAACAGAAGTGTATACCGCTTACTTACCGGTACTTCTCTTTAGCTTGAAGCCGATCTTTTAATTAATAGCCATTAATCGAACAGTTGCCTGCTCCTCGATTTCTTTGCATCCTACTTGATGCGTTGAGAGAAAGAATTGCTTGGCGCAGAAAGGATCCCACGTGGTCCCAGCCCAGCGTGTCGTAAAAGGCGACTAAAAATAAGGGACGGGTGCGGGGAAATCCCTCCCACCCCACCTGTATGTAGCTTTCCACAAACAAGAACGGGATGTAATGTCTACTAAGGAAAGCTCACACACTGGCAGGACGTCACCCAGGATAAAAAGGTCCCCTCAACCCGCTTACGCACCAGGGTGGGTGAGGTGAGCAATGGTGCAACTTT